>JAAGAY010028867.1:80360-200018 GCA_011801015.1 Ardeotis arabs | reverse complement strand
TTTTTTTTTTTTTTTTTTTTTTTTTTTTTTTCTTGACTTGTTCTTGAGATAAGCTTTGTAATACTGTAGTTATCTGCTACTGCTTCTGTGTTGCCAAAAGATGGTTTCAAGTGGGGAAACTAAAGGATACAGGAATTGTATCTCACTAATAGTTTCCAAGTGCTGAGATGAGCAGAATGAATTTGTGAAATAAAGCACCAGTAACCCTGCTTCTTTTTGTTCACTGAAAAGTTAACTACCCACATGTTCATAGCCATATGATACCATGGCCATATGGTACTATCCAAGCCACGTAACAACATAGGTGTTTAAACTTTTATTTTTAAAAGAAGATGCCTTGTAGATTCCTTAATTCACACTGCCATTGCCCAAGCCTTACTTTTCAGCAGAAGAGAATGAATTGAATTCTCTATTGTCCTGAAATTGACTGAACTCTGACCTTTTTGAGGATGGCTTAGGCCATCTTGCTAGAAAAATTGACTTAATCCTCTTTAAACTGTGGGTAAATCTCATCTTTCCCTTTGCTGCTTATAGTAGCAAGTAGACCTTTTTTTTTTGTTTCCTTCTGTAACATCACTGCTCTGTCTGTAAGGTTAATTGCCTTAGGAAGGTTGTCTTTTACAAGTGGAAAAATTAGAGCTTCAGTATCAAATTCTAGGCTTTAAGAAGAGGCTGGAGTGAAGTAGCTGGTATGGTATCTATAATGATATCTATTATGAACTCCTAAGATCTCTTAATTAAAAGTATGAGTGACAGCAATGACCATGCAGTGCTCTTAATGCCATATTTGCAATGACCCTTAACCCCATAAATTTTGGTTTTAAAAAGGTGATAAAGCTGATTTAAATGAAGAATGAAGTGCAGGTGGGTGGTGCTGTTAATTACTCTCAAATTGGTAAAATAGATCAGAAAACAGAGACACCTAAAAGTAAGGATTTGGGTTGGAGAAAAATGAGAGATCAAAATGCACGTGTTTAGAGCTTGCTCACCTGTAATTTTGGGCAACATGATGTTGCAGTTTGGGTAATGATGACTTGAGGAAACCTGTTTACTGGCACTCATCTGTGACTACACCTGTGAATTCTTGGAGTGTGAATTGCTTTCTAAACAATCAAGAGAAGTATTGCAAGATTGTGAGGGAAGAAATGGTTACTGTGAGAGGAAGCGGTAACATCGACATAAAATGTATTTACTGAGGGAAGAAGCTTCATGCAGAGGCTGAAACATTGGTGCTCCTCTGACTTGATTAATATACTTCTCAGTACCTTGATACAGATCTTGATTCTTGGAAGAACTGGTTAAAAGCCCTAACCCTCAGCTGATAAGTTAGCCTCGTAACCCAACAACACTGCAGAAGTTGCATCTCCTGTGATTGCTTGCTCTTTGGGATGGAGGAGCGCAGGCAGAAGGGATAGTGTCAGACACATTCCCAGTGTAAAACCAGCCTCTCGCTTTCTGCCTAGTGGAACAGGTTTGAAAAGCTCTTTGGGAAGGAGTGAAACTTGCTCATATAGAAACATTCTATTGCTCAGAGATAAAAACACAGCCGAAAAGTACTTGTTGACCTACAGGATGCTTTACTTGCTAAGGTTTTTACAAATAATAAATTATGTGCAAAAATGCATTAAAGTGGGAGCCACTTACTCTTTAGAGCTGCAAAAGTGTTTTTAACTGAAGTAAGGTGTAGACTAGAAACACTGAGTCAGTAAAGAGGTGTTCATGGTGAAGGAAATCCTAAAAGTGGGGCAAAAGTCAATCCTCACTTTCTTCTGCATTCATGTTGTGAGAGTATAGAAGTAAAGGAATTATAATGCTTCCTTCATTGCCTACCAGCAGATGGGAGCTGGGTATTAGTGTTTGCCTTGTGTCTTCAAGAACAGGTGCACCTTGTCAAGCTTTTCCGTCCTTCCTGTTGTGAGTAAGTGATCTGAGGAATTGTGAAGCAGGTTTTTTTTAGAAAGGATATTAAAGATAAAATATTCTTAAGTCGGGGAATTTCATGAATGTGTGCAGAAATTAATATTACAGTCCTGATTGTCTTTGGGCCATTTATCAGCTAACCGCTTTACAGAACATGTTCTCTGTATTTGAGCAGTCTGCAGTTCTGGTATTTTAACTTCAAAAACAGTATTGATTAGAACAGATTAATGTGAGCAGGAATTTTAACCACGCTCCTATTTCATTCTTCTTTATAAGGACTCTGTAACCACTAGTGTAGGACTAGAGAGAATTCTAATACACAAATACTAAATGTTGTCTCTATTGATACAGCAACATGTAAAAATACAGCAAAAACTCTTTCTGAAGAACAAAGGTCTGTGGATACAAACATACTGGGAGTTCACTGATTTAGTGTATTTATCAATTAGAGATAAATAAAGACAAAATAACATCAACACTGTATTCAGTTCTCTGAATCCACGAAGTGATTGTGAAAATGGAAATACCTAAATTATAGGTGGCATATTTTATTAGTTGGTTTAGAAGTAGAATTACTACTCTGTTAATGTTCTTTGTCCCTGGTCCTAGGCTTGATGGGTTAAAATCAGAGAGGGCTGTAGAGTTGGTGGCTTAGTGTACCAGAGGCCATTCCCTGCCCATAAGCAGCAGTTGGTTCTAGGTCTTGCAGTTTTAAGAAGGAGAAAATTCCATAAAAATGTTAGGAGGAGACTGCTTTTAGTGTAAAACTTACAATATTATGAGTAACTAAAGTTACACTTTGAGATTATTCACTAGCTTAAATTGAGTGGTGTGTCCCTTGTATTCCTTTTAAAAAACCCCTTGATTCTCTTTCCAGTGTTACTTAGAAATATTTCTAATTCTGATTTGGCTGGGAGACTTAAAAGCAAGTGTTTCAGGCAGGCTGATATTGCTTAGGTAGTATCCTTAACTAGAGAAGTATTTTGTGCTCTCCATAGAAAGGAACATTTTGAGCAATTAGTAACAAAGGCTCTGTTCTGTTTTCAGCTATGGACAACAACTTGGTTCCCTTACTATGTAAGAGAAAAAGTTATAAAATATGTAGCTTAGTAGACTACAAACCTTGGAGAGAGGTCACATGCTGGACCTGTTACTCTTGACTATAGAACAGGTAGCTGACATGACCCTCTCCATGACATTAGGATCTGTTGAAAATAGTTAAGCCATTTAATTCTGTTTTCTGTTTTGCAGGGAAATTGGGTGATGAGATAGGCACAAGAGCAGAAGCACAGCACTGAGTGACAAAAAAAATCTTAAGTGTTTTTCTCACCTATGCCCACACTCATCTGCTCATGCTGAGCCGGTTGTTCCTCTGAGTTCATGGAGCTGATCAGAGGACACTTGTTCCAGGTGTTTGAGTCTTGGCTGGTGACCTGGCTCTTGTGTGGCAGTTCTGCCTCAGGTTCACCCTTCTGTGCGGTGCTGGATGCTTGTGGATGTGTCTGTCCCACAAGGAGCAATTGTGCTCGCTATTGATTTCAAACTGCAATGGTCAGTCTAAGCTGCTGGTGGCCTCATTTGTCACTGCAGGCCAATATCTTTGAATTTCTCCATACTTAAAGGGATTTAGCTGTTGTTACCAGGGTGGCTTTCACCTTTTGATCTCCTGTCCCTAATGTGTTTGATATTGACTAGTTAAAAGTTCGTATATGCTTTGCTTCTTTCCTGTATGTGCCTGCACCATTACAGCAGGACGTGTAGTCCATAGTCTTTAGGAATTTTTATGCATAATGGCTGTGCTTTGTTTTCCTGGCAGATTTCAAAACCTTCTAATGAGTTAGAGTTGAGTGTAGGTACTCAAGGTTTAAGTTACCTGTGTGGTGTAATTGGGTAGACTTCACCCCATGACATCCTGACAGTGTTCAGTGTCATAGGCAATAGCTCTTCTTTTGTGCAGTCTGTTTTCACTCTTCTGCTTAAAAGTCCCTGTAGAAGTTGAATGTGATCTGAACAGGGAAGTATTTAAACTGTAAAGAGGTTTGAGAAAGGTTGAACAGCATCCTAAAGACAGACAGGACTTTTCTGTCTTTGGGATGTTGTTTCCTCAGAATTTTAAATTACTAATTGCACAGGGCTCTAGACTTAATAGTTGGCTGAGCTTTTTTGTTTGCTTTTATAGGAGGTAGAGTAAGCTTTGGAGCTAAAGCAGATAAATTGAAGGAATTCTCCTGCTCCCTACTGTTTAACTGCTCCATCTTAAACAAGTTTCTTCAGTTTTCTGTGCTTTAATTTCTCAATAGCAAAACCAGGACATGAGACATATTTTGATTGTCTGCCAGCTTGAATGCAATGTCTTTATTGGTGCTTCCTGCCTTAAAAATACTCATTTGCTGCTTGAAACTCAGTCTCTCTCTTAATAGAGGGAATTCTAAAAAGGAAGACCATTTCCACTAGAAATTCTTGAGAATAAAAGGAATACCTGTAGAATAAGTGTTGTTCCACACAGACCAAATTGTGCTTAGGACTCTATTCCCACGCTGAATAGGTTCTTTAATTAAAGTTTGGGATTTTTTCCTGTTGGAAACTGAGTTCACAGGAAGGAGAAAAATTAGATTGTTCATCATTCTGTCATTAAATATCTAAAGATCTCAATGGTTCTGAATGTCAGCATCTGTTCATTTCCTCTTTTCAGCAGTAGAAGATGACTTTTATGTAAGCAAATAGCTGAAGCTTTCATCTATTTGAGGTGTATAAAACTTGCTTTCTGTGACTTCCGTTCTCTGGCCTCTGTGAGAAGAGCTCACAACTCTTATTCTTTGATCAAAATAGCTCAAAGCCTGGATGTGTGGTTCCATGCAGTCAGTTTCTGATGAAATGTTTATGTTGCAGCACCTGGATAGTTCTACTGTAGGTATATGCTAGATGTATACAAAAAAATTCAAACAATTTAGTGAATTCTCTGAACCTCTAACAAAATTCTATTTCGAACTTGAGATGTGATTATATCCATTAAAAATACTTTTCTTTTGGATTTGGAGTATGCCAGATGATCTGTCAGTCTGGTGGGGTTTTTTTGTTTTTATTTTTCTGTGCTGCTCCCCCCACTCCCTGCCCCCCTCCCCCATCCCAACAGCTTGTGATGTAGTTCAGTGTGTTTGGTAGCTCTACACCTGCTCTTTCTCCCTTCTGGAGGAAGGGTGGTAGGGCAATGGCTGGAGTTATGTTTACAGTAGGCAGAGCAAAGATTTAAGTTTTTCAAACCAAGCATCTAACTGTGAAGTTGGCACAGCTTCGAGTGGGAGACAGGGCCAGATGAATTTGGGAGATCCTTTCCAACCTAAATTATTCTGTGAACATACCAAAGTCAAACTAAACTACTGTTTTGTGGGTTATCAGGGTTTTTTTTGGCATTTGTACACTGAAGAGAATAGTCTCAACCTTTGCCAGCGTTCTTCTGGACTTTGAACAAGTCTTCCTGTTTTGGGAAGAGTACATTGGTAAAGCTACTAAAAATATTGCAGTAGTGTCATGCCAGAGAGACTCTGTGATTATCTGTTAATAAGAAAATGTTCGTTGGTTTACTTGCCACCCAATTCACATAGAGTAGTTTAAACAAGAAAACTGCTTTGCTTAAAACGTGCATTAATCTTATCACATTTCTGTTTCTTTTAATACTACCACATTTCCTATCATATCTGCCAGCACTTAGTTCACATGGGTATCATTAGGTCTCTTATATCTATCTTTTGATGAAAAATCCCCATTCTCTAAATGAAGAAAATCAACTACCTTTGAATATTCTGAGAAGAAATAAGACCAAAATGCCGTGATGAGACATGTAACTCTTAAAGATGTATGGAATTATAGCTGGTTAGTCCTACACAGAGAAAGCTAGGACTGAATTCTTCATAATAAATAGGATGGTGTACTTTTTAAATCCATGCTTACGCTTGTTGGGAGACTTGGTGTGCTAATTTTGGTTGGGATAGAGTCAATTTTCTTCATACTAGCTAGTACTGGGCTGTGGTTTTTGATTTGTGCTGGAAACTGTCGATAACACAGGGATGTTTTAGTTACTGCAGAGCAGTGCTTACACAGAGTCAAGGCCTTTTCTGCTTCTTACCCCACCCCACCAGTGAGGAGGCTGGAGGTGCACAAGAAGTTGGGAGGGGATGCAGCTGGGACAGCTGACCCCAGCTGACCAAAGGGATATCCTGTACCATATGATGTCATGCTCAGCAGTTAAAAACTGGAGGAAGAAGGAGGAAGAGGGGGATGTTTGGAGTGATGGTGTTTGTCCTCCTGAAGAGGGAACCTTGTTTTCCTAGAGATAGCTGAACTGATGGGAATAGCAAATGAATTCCTTGTTTTGCTTTGCTGCATGTGCAGCTTTTGCTTTACCTGTTAAACTATCTTTATCTCAGCCCGCGAGTTTTCTCCTTTTTATCCTACCAGTTTTCTCCCCCCATCCCACTGCAGGGGAGTGAGCAAGTAGCTGTGTGGTGCATAGTTGCCAGCTAGGGTTAAACCATGACAATCGTTTTTGGCACCCAGTGTGGGGCTCGAAGGTTTTGAGATAATGGCAGATTTGATTGAAATGTGCTAGATCGAATTTAAAGCTGTTATTGCTGTTTAGCTATTAATCAGCAGGCTCCTGTGCTTGCCATGGGGCTGGCTTGCCTTACTGTACATTAGAGCCTAGTGCTTGTTAGTGGCTGCTTTTTGTTTCGCTGTTTTCTGTACTCCTTATCTTACTCTGCTGTGCCTGGGAACATTTTAATAACAGCGATGGCCCTGGGCCTGGGCTGGCAGATGGCCAGGGCATCGCTGCTGTTTCTGTGCTGCTGTACTGAGCAGACTGAAACTCCAGTGTGAACTCAAGTCGAAGGGACTGTGACATATAGATGAGTCCATGTGGGAACAGGACACCATGAAGCATCTGTGGGTGTGGATAAGCCCGTGCCAGAGCAGGTACATGTCAAAGCATCTGTGGCCATGGTTCCGTCTGTGGTGCAGCAGATACATCTCAGAAGGGATTGTGGCCCAAAGATAAGTCCATGCTGGAGAAGGTACACCTTGAAGCATCAGTGACTATGCCTGAGGTCATGCTGGAGTGCCTCATGGCTGGAGCCATGTGTGTGGCTGTGGTTTATCCCACAACAGGGCAGGTATGCCCCTGGAGGGACTGCAGCCATGGGTAAGTCATGTTGGAGCGGATTTATTTCTGATGGGACTGTGCTGTGGGTGTACTGGAGCAGGTATATCTCTGAAGGCATTGTGGCCCATGGATAATACCATGCTGGAATAGGTGCACCTCAAAGTGACTGTGGCTTTGGATCAGTCTATGCTGCAGTAGGTCTTTAATTTGAAGTGTTAGCACATATACTGTAATTCTGCTAAATAGCTTTTAGTAATAATTGCTTTTGTTCAAAAATACCTGAAGTATAACTATTAAATCTCATACTGTAATTCATGAAAAAAAAGAACTTTACAAGGAAGAAAAGTTTTCATTCTAGATATTTTACTGACAGAGTAGAAGCCTAATGGATAGTCTTACTGCTTCAAACTTGCTGGGTAATAGTGAGCTTGGGGGAGGATACGTATCTGGAAAGCATGTAGAGTTTGTAAGGCTGCAGATGTTACAGTAGCACTAGCATAGCCTATTTGCTTGTACCTCCCAGCTGTCTGTGAAACGCTGAGGTGGTATGGATTGTGTGATCTGATCATGTTAGGGTAAAATGTAACAGGGAATTGGACAGCTGGGACCCAGCTTAGGCTTTCAGACTTCTGGTACAGTGCTCGATTCACTAGACCCTTAATTTCACATTTTACTGGATTTGTTCTTTCTCAGTCACTGTGGAAGGGCTTTTAGAACTGAAGTAGCGTTGTTGCTGGAGGAGAAGAAATGAGCAGTTTTAGGAAAGTCATGTCTGCAAAAGTAGAAGCAGCTCATGATTTGAGATGCGATAAGGAAAGCTTGAAAGCACAAATCAAGATTGCAAACCCTTCCTAACAAAACTTCCTGTCTGGCAGAAATTTTGTAACTGCATTAGACTTCTAACTGTCCAGATCTCTAGTTTTGTGAAAGTTTCACAAGGCAAAGATAAGCGTTCTTGCATATTGCCTTTAAGGTGAGTAGAAGTGCTCTAAGTTATTATTTGTTTCCTATAGCTCTTCTAGAACTTTCTCACTTTAATGGAACAGTAAAACTCCCTGTTACTTATCAGGGTTCCCATACCGCATCTGGCTTTGTAGGGTTATCTATGTGGAAGCTCAGTGAAAAACAGAATAAAACTTCTAAATCATTACATTCTATATGGAGTTAAACGAAACTGGAGAATGTGGATTTTGGGAACAGTTCACTTTTTATTTAATCTTAGATAACTCGTAATGGTTTCACAGTTTGAAAAAACAGACCTTAGCAGTTTTGAGAGAGTTAATACTGCAGTAGATCTTCACAGAATCATAGAATGGTTAGAGTTGGAAGGGACCTTCAAAGGTCATCTAGTCCAGCCCCCGTGCAAGGAGCAGGGACATCTCCAACCAGATCAGGTTGCTCAGAGCCCCATTCAACCCGGCCTTGAATGTTTCCAGGGATGGGGCTTCCACCACCTCTCTGGGCAACCTGTGCCCGTGTTCTACATCTTTAATCTCTTGGGTTTTCTCTTTTCCTCTTGCTGCTCTTGATGTGGACCATGCTGGAGTGTACCATCAAACTGATCATTATAACTTTTTGGAGAAATGCAGATTCTTAATCCTGCAAAGTATGTCTGGCTAAGTAGACAAGACTCTACTTTTCCAGAGATCTATTTCTTTGACATGAAGTGTATTTATTTGTTTGCCAACCTGAGGAAGTTGTTTGTGGTATTTGTGAACCAAAACTGCTATGAGAGTGCATTGCTTACTCACTGCTGATATGCTGTCTTTCAGCAGCTTTTGAAGTTACCTTATTTTACTGAACTGTGAGTTCAAACTGTGGTATCACAATTGGTACTTGAATGCTAATCAAGCATAGCCTGTTAGTATTCACCTGGTGATAACTTGGGTGACCTTCTTCATGTCAATGCTTCTATCATAGGCACTTGATGATAATACAGCTTACATGTTTCCCAAAGGGAGCACTAAGTTACTACTTCTGCAGACTTCCAGTGCAAGTGCAGGTGGAAGTTTAATGACCTAAATTAAATCTCTGGCAGTGATATTTGTATCACTGAATTTAAGCACAGTTTAAAATAATGAAGGGAGTAGCTTTAAAATAGCTGGAACTGAAATTTTTCACTAGTGAGGACTGTGGTAGAGTAGTATAATTCTTTATTTAGTGGATTTCTAAAATAGGTGCAATTCTGTCAGCCTCTGGAGACTTGTACTGAATCCTAATTAATATTTTTTTTTTTTTTTTACAATGCCTTCATGAAACTACTTTTCCTGTGGCTATCGTTTAGCCTGATCCAACACATTGATGTTCTTTTTAAGAGTCTCTGCCACAAATGAGAACCACTTTGTCTTACAGTTTAAAATCTCACCTTGATAAGAGATTCCAAAACTGCTTTTATGTCTGAGATCTGTACAGCTTGATGACAGCCTTGGTCTGCATAATAGCTGTTCTAACTTAATCACTTTCTGCAAAGACTTAGTCTGTTTTGAATCCCTAAGCCTCTCTTAAAGAACAACAATTTTTTTTTTTCACTGAAGTTCAGGAATAGATCTTCCCTAGTTATTTGTCCACAGTAGTTCTACTCTGCATCAGTGGTTCTGTACTTACGGCTTTTTCATTTGCTTCAAATTCTATCTTAAGTGTCAAGAATAGTGAAAGTAGGTTAAACTTGAAATGTGTCTCTGGTGGTATAGAAAACAAAGTGCAAGATTAAATGCTTTGAGGAATGCTAGGTTGTGCTGATTGAGCTAATTAAAATGTGAAACTGAAATCTTTTGTAATAATGATGCTGCTCGTGTCACTTGAAAAAGTGCAGTCTGAAGTGTTGCAGTTTGCAAAATCAACTTGCTTGATCACTGTTCTACAGAGAGAAGTTTATAGCTTGATAGAAATAACTAAAGGCTACTTTATTCATTTTACTAAATGTCATGAGATTTTTTTTTTTGTACGTGCCTTAAGGTAGTAACAAAATGTGGTTTCTGTTTGGGCAACTTGAAGCTTAATTTCCTTCTGAAACTGAGATAATGTAATTGCAATGACCACTGCTTCCATGTCCAGAGTAAGTCTTAGCTTGCCCCACTCAAACCAGTGTTCGTAAGAGCAATACTGGTGAAGAGAGGAGGTTGGGTTCTCCACCAAGAAGGCTGTAGACCAAACTCATCCTTTTATGAGGTATCTCTCATGGATTTGCCAAGAACTAATTGTCTCCTGCTCCTATATACTTTTGAAAAGTCTTCACAGGAGCTGTTCTAACTTTGGAAACTAGAGAACTAAAGAAAGGATGTAGATCCAAAGGAAGCCTTTGTATTTCTGCTTAGTAAGCTACTGTTTTATTTTGTGTGATTCATGCCATTTCAAGCAGAGGATTGCATTGCATAGGCTTTGGAAGCTGCTGCCAGGCTTATACTCTGTATGTATTTAACGTTATTAGATCTTTGGTTCACATTAAGATGATATATTTAACACTTCAGGAGTAGCCAATGAAAGAGGTGATCCAGCTGGTATCCAATGTTTTTTATAACCTTTTCTGCTGAAGATCTTGCCTCTTTCCCACTTAGTAACACCAACTCATAGTAGCAGCAGATGGACAAAAGCAATTTACGTTTTTCTGCTTGCTTGTTAGGGAAAAAGAATAGAATGCTAATTTTTTTTTTGTGATCACTTAATGTTAGATTGATAGGATTAGCATGCCTGTATTTTTCAGCATATGCTCTATCCAGTTTTACTACCTTGTTAAACAGAGCAGATGTTCATCTTCACAGTTGAAAAACATTTTTGACTGAACTTTGTAGTGTTGATATTAGAAGTACAGTTACTAAGCTTTAGTGATGCATATTAATATGCAGAATGGGCTGCAGAGCAATAACTTGCCTGACATTCCCTTTTATACATGTTCCAAACTCGTTCAGTAAACTGGTGCGGTGAGATTAGCTTCACAGCTGCCCTTAAATGTCAGATAAAAGGGGAAGCCACCAAAAAAAGCCCAAATAAACTTCCATTTAAGTGAGTAAATATAATGAGACTTATTGCTGGCATGGTGAATATCTCCCTCATTCTTTAAAATAATTAAGTGGGAATTGTAACACTTAAGAAAGAAATCCTGGTGAGTTACTAACATGGAAAAAGAAACCGATTAGCCTACCTCTTCAAAGTATACAGTCTTGTTATAATGTACCCATGTTTTCATGAGGGGTGCTGGCCAAAGGAAATAATATTCAAATAGTAACCACTCACAAAGAATAATTCCACTTTCTTAAACTTGTTTTGTATGTGCTTCTGTCTTTCAGTTTTAAAAAAAAACTATATAAAAAACATAGGTCCAAAACCTTTTTTTCACTTACCCACAGTGTATGTGGCTGCCTAGGAGTTGACTGATGGACTTGTTTTCTTTCAGACATTGCTGATGGAAGTGTACTGAATATAGTCCCAATTATGTTAATAGTCAAAGGGATAGTAAAAAAACTGATTTATAATAGAATCATAGAATCTTTAAGATTGGAAAAGACCTCCAAGATCACCAAGTCCAGCCATCAACGTAACACCACCATGCCTACTAAACCATGACCTGAAGTGCCACATCTACACGTTTTATGAACACCTCCAGGGATGGTGAATCCATCACTTCCTTGGGCAGCCTGTTCCAGTGCCTGACCACTCTTTTCAGTAACAATTTTTCCTAATATCCAATCTAAACCTCCCCTGCCACAACTTGAGGCCATTTCTTTTTGTCTTATCACCTGTTACTTGGGAGAAGAGACCAACACCCACCTCCCTACAGCCTCTTTTCAGGTAGCTGTAGAGAGCGATAAGGTCTCCCCTCAGCCTCCTCTTCTCCAGACTAAACAATCCCAGTTTCCTCAGCTGCTCCTCCTAAAACTTGTTCTGCAGACCCTTCACCAGCTTCGTTGCCCTTCTCTGGATATGCTTCAGCACCTCAATGCCTTTCTTGTAGTGAGGGGCCCAAAACCAAAAGCAGTATTTGAGATACGGCCTCACCAATGCCGAGTACAGGGACATAATCACTTCTGTGAGAAGAAGCAGCAGGGGTTAACTTTTGTAGTATTGTTTCTTTTCTTACTTAGGTAGCAAAGGACAAAGACTACTCACTTCTTGAACTGAGAGTTTAATAGAACTGTGGGTTTGTTGGTTTTTGTCTTGGTGGTGTTTTTTTCTGTTTTTTTGGTTTTTTTTTTATGAGCACTCTGATAATTTCCAGTTCAAATAAATGTTGTTCTGGGTAAAAAAGAAAAAAAAAATAATGTGGGGAGGAGGTGGCATTTCCTGAGCAAACTTTACTTACTTTTGGTGATCTGTTCTTTCTGTTGGCAATTCCCAGGGGGAAAAGCAGTACATCAGAAGGTGCTACCAGTGACATTTGGTTACAAAATATTTGGAACTACGATTTTGCATTTTGGCATATCATAACCAGAAGCAGTTCCAGTACTTTGATAGTCTTGTTGTGCGTAACAAATGGTGCATTCTGTAATTTGCAGACCAGTTTTTTGATCATATTTGTGCAGCCTCTTTTACCTCCTGTAGTCTTGTATAGATGAACTGATGGAAACTTAGCAAACACATCTCTCTTAATGCAGGAACGCTACCTGTAGCATGTTCAGTGTAGTGTTCGTGGCAATAGCTGTAAGGGCCCTGTTACAGCAGTTTGAAATATATCTCTATAGAAATAAAAACTTCTACAGATCTGCAAGTACATAGACATCACAGCTAATGCATAGCTGTAATTGGAGAGCTAAGTGATCAATATTTGAACGCATCAGTATCTGTTTGGTCTACTTTGCAGCAGAACTGATTTGTATTTGCAGCAGACTTTATTTAAAGCTAGCTCAATTTTAGTATCAGAAATTGAAATTCCTAAGGGGCCAGAAATGTGATGATGTATGGTTTAAATGTGAGTATACGGTAGTCAGTGAAAAAACTATCTTGATGGGTTTTCTCCATTATAAAATATGAGGTGGTTATTACTCTTGCACCTGAGAGTAAGGTCGTTAGCCTTGACATAATAAGCAGTAGAGGTGATTGCTGTCACCAGTTTCTCTGGCAAATAGGAGCTGCCTGCATCTCATTTCGGTAGATAGAAGTTGTACAGATCCTTGCTATTTTATTAAGGTTATGGACAGCCACTTCTCCCTTAAGTGCTCAAAAGTGACCTTAACTTATCTGTGTCTGGTGCACCCTGGCCGGGGCAGAATACTTACAGAATTTAGCTGTTACCTTAGTGAAACGCTTTAAAAGAAGGATAGTTTCCAAAAGCAGGAGTGGGGGAAATATTTGGCTGTTGCCTATCTACAAGCTTTTGTAACTCAAAGATTGTCCTTGTAAAGGACAAATGTAGTCTTCCTCTATTTTCAAGGTTGACCTGCGGGAAAAGAATAAATTCCTAGACAGGCTGCAGAAACTTGGGAGACATGCTTCAATTCCAAGAATACTACTTAAAAGTTCAAAGTTTTGTGGATAATTTCGTAGTAATTCACCTGTCTGAATTCAGGCTGATGTTTACTCAAGACTTACATACTTCGTGTATTATATATTTAGAAACACATTTAATGTATTGTATTATCTGTAATATATACAATATAGTAAAAAGTAGGGTTGACTTAAACGAGATCTTTGCTGAGACATAAAGATTACAGCAATCAAAGTACAAAGCTTCGAATTGGTGGATAAGTGGATATGTGTCTTTACTGAACTAACTACTGAAACTTGGCTTTTTGATTCCTTGTTACCAAATCTGCTCAACAAACTTGGAAGAGCATGATAAACAAGAAAGCATCATTTTGCTGTCATCTAGAACAATGGTGTGTCCACATCGAGTCCTATATTTTCCTGGTCTCTGCATTTTATTTGGCATGGATTTAGAGGAAGGGAACTAGAATTAGTAAGACTAGAATGGCTGCCTTACAAGAGGATTAACAATTCTTGCTCTCCTCAGGTTAGAGAGGAGGAGAAAGAGTAAATACGATCAAGAGGACACGTTAAAAATGCATGCTGAGCTGTCATTTAGCAAATTTGCAGTGCAAAAACTAAGGGACATTCACTAAAGTACTATTAGACTGATGTAAGAGATAAAAAAAATTTACGTTGAGTATGAGTATGTGAAATTCTAGAATTTTGGGTGTGGGAGATGGTATCAGCAGGCTGTACCTGTGCTTTCGGGAGAAAAATGGACAAACTTGAAGACAACTCAAATGCTGAAAGAACTAGACTGGGATTCATCCTCTGATGTACCTGATCCACTAGGAGGGTTTGGTTTGGGAGTGGAAAGGGAGTAGGCTGCAAAAAGTGGCCAAACTTGTGTGCTCTCCTTAAAAATAGCGTTGATTGCTGCTGTGGGAGACAGTGCTGGGCTGTGTTGACCTCTGGCTTGAGTCAGTATAGTGGCTCCTGTGCTTAGTCTGGCTGACTCCTGTTAGAGGAAAAAAATTCCTTAACTGTGAAGTTGTTCAACAGTGTGGTTGCACAAACTTCTTCATTTCAAGTCAGTACCTCACATTGCAATCATTTTTATAAACACAACTTACTTTTCTCAGCTTCTATGTTTTGTTAGCAAGGAAATAATCTTTGCTGCTTAAGCAGCATTTATCAGATGCCTGAACAGTTAATGAAACAGTTTATACGCTATGATAAAACGTAAAATGCCAAGAGGGTTGATGTGGTGTAGTGGTGAGTTTTAACGTCAAGGAAGCTGGCGTGGAAACTCGAGTGTGGTAATCACACTGTGGTCTGATAATGTTCTCTGCCTTCACTCTTTTTTTTGTCTGCAGTGGAGGTTAGTGTTGCAATTAGAAGAGAGTGCTCGGCAAGTCCAGAAAACAATGGCCTTGAGTAAGTTTTAAAGGGGAAAAACTACTTTGTACCATTCTTCAAATGTCAGTGTTCTATTACAGTAGTTGTATGCAATTTGACAGAGAAGATGCTACTAACGCTTGCTGTTCTAATCTATAGAGTGATGGATATGCATTTTTAGGGATGTAATCTCACCTGCTGTAGGAAAACCTCATTCAGAGACTATTCTTGCAAAATATTCCTGAAATGAGGCTGGAAAGCTGCCCAGCAGAAGACGACCTGGGGTACTGATTGACAGCTGGCTGAACATGAGCCAGCAGTGTGCCCAGGTGGCCAAGAAGGCCAACAGCATCCTGGCTTGTATTGGGAACAGTGTGGTCAGCAGCAGTAGCGAAGTAATTGTGCTCCCATACTTGGCACTGGTGAGGTCGCACCTTGAACACTGAGTTTGATTTTGGGCTTCTCACTACAAGAAAGGCATTGAGGTGCTGGAGCGTATCCAGAGAAGAGCAACAAAGTTGGTGAAGGGCTTGCAGAACAAGCTTTAGGAGGAGAGGCTGAGGGAACTGGGATTGTTTAGCCTGGAGAAGAGGAGGCTGAGGGGAGACCTTATTGCTCTCTACAGTGACCTGAAAGGAGGTTGTAGGGAGGTGGGTGTTGGTCTCTTCCTCCAAGTAACTTGTGATAGGATGAGAGCAAATGGCCTCAAGTTGCAGCAAGGGAGGTTTAGATTGGATATTAGGAAAAAAATTCTTCACCAAAAGGGTTGTCAGGCATTGGAACAGGCTGCCCAGGGAGGTGGTGGAGTCCCCATCCCTGGAGGTATTTAAAAGACCTGTAGATGTGGTGCTTAGGGACATGGTTTAGTGGTGGACTTGGCAGTGCTCGGTTAATGGTTGAACTTGATGATCTTAAAGGTCTTTTCCAATCTAAATGATTCTAAATTATATTTAGTATCAAACTTAAAATTAGCAGGTTTCCATTAGAATACAGGTAAAATACTTAAAAGCATAGTTTGCAAAATTTACCCCCATAGTTTGTTCTACCAAAATGCCCCTGGAAGTAGAGAATCCTGTGTAGTTTGAATCTTCTCATTGTCTTCTATAGTACATTAAAAGCATATAATTAAGTTGTCCTTAATTTGGGGGGGAGTTCACTTCTGATGAAATTAAAACTCAGTTGGGGGTACTTGTTGTTAGTGTTGTCTTAGTGTATTAATGGAGAATCTTTAAAGATGATTGGTGTAAGCGCATTCTGTATACTGAACAAGTGATGCTGAATAATTTTAAATCTATTATTTTCAGGTCCTAATAAGAACTCTTAAAAATATTTAGTAGTCTAAAGTAGCTCAGTGCTGGTCACAGCTATTATTTGGTATGTTACTTTCCTGGTTGTGTGTGGGGGGGTTTTTTTTGTTTTTTTTTTTTGTTTTTTGTTAAAAGGACTGATAATAAATGCTGTTCAACATACTATTTTTGTTGATGTTTGACTGGAATGCATTTATCAGTCTATTGTTGTGGTTGTTAGTAAAACAGACTTCATCCTGGGTTTGTACGAAAGGCCACAAGTTAATATTCCTTTTTTCACTTGTGCTTGAGGAGATTATGTGAAGAGATTGTTCCTTTTGTAGTTGGAGTTGCTATTTTGAATTATTGGAAACTATTGGTTAATAAAAGTAATCTCTGCTTTTCAAAGCCTAGTTAGTCTGCCTTTATTTTAAACATCAGCAATTTTCAGAGTCTGTACATGACATTTGTTTTTCTCACTAAATGATTCTTCAAAAGTACTGTTTTAGGGTATATTGCTGTTTCTGGTGGCGTTAATTGTATCTCTTGTCCATGAATAGTTTCCAAGACTGTATCCATCCTGGAAGAGGCCACCTCAGGTGGTCTGAGGTGAACAGTTTAACTCTTTCCTCCTTCTCTGCTTCAAGATGATTAAGTTTGTGTATGTATATGGCTTGCAAGGAGGGATAAGGCTTGATTCTGTTGAAATGTTTTTGTCCTGACTGTGCAGCCCTGTTACGACACAGTGAATTTGAAGGCTACCAGTTCTCTGCAGACTCACCAAGTTTAAACAGTTGAGCAGACTCAGTGTGTTGAGATCTGTGAGTGATTCTTGATTAGACAGCCTACTTCCAGCCTTTCCTGGAAGCTGAAGTTGGGAACCTGAGCATTCATGGGGGAAAATGAGTAGTAATCAGACTTAAGGTTGCAGTGCTAGCATATCAGTTGGGGACATTTTTTTTACAGTCCTTTGCAAAAGAAGTAAGGGTACTTTGCAAGCAAAATGCTTCCAGACTTGTGCTTCAAAGAATTAGTGTCTTTGCATGCAGTTGGGCAGTGAAGATTCTCTTTTTGTAAGGGAAAACACACTTAGCTTTTTCTGTTAATACATATGTGACTTGAATTTTGTTCCAGAAAAATTCTTTGCCATCAGGAGGTCTAATGCTTTTCTTGAAAAGTTTTGGTGTTTTTTTTTTTCCAGTTCACACAGAGCTACTGACCACTCTAAATATACAACAGGATTATTTGTTCTTGTTTAAGATTATCATTCTACTGTGCTAACATTTGAAAGAAGAAATAAACTTTGAATGGTACCTTGTAAAGATGGTATTTATTATCTTCAAACTTTTCTAGCCAAATCTTGGAAACAAATGTTTTCCCTTGTATTTTTTTAATTTTTTCTTCTTTCTAGTAAATGTTTAAGAGGAGCACCACAGGTGATTTAGTCTGACAGGTATTAACTTAAACACTTACATCTGGCCATCCTGTGTTTTTACTGCTCCCCATGCAGAACACATGTAAAACCTCCCTGAGCTGCAACTTCTAGTGAGTTGCAGCAGCTGGCTGAGAGTTATATTGCTGGCTTCTATTGCATTTTTTTACGGAAGGTGTCACAGAAGTGAACTTTCAAAATTATTTAATTTCATTTTATCTATTACTGAGTAGAAGCAGCTGTGTGACACTCAAAACATTAAACCAAATGTTTTAGTCAAAACATTTTAAGCAGTGAATTACACTGTAGCAATGCAGGTTCTCCTGACTCCAAGCAGGTCTGAACTGACTAGGTTACAATCCCACGTTAATTTTAACGGTCTGGATTTGCTCCTTAGAGACCACTTTGAGATTGGATGAAAAGTCCTGTTCCAAACAATACTCTTCTTTTGTCTGAGCCCCTGGATATTTTCATGTTACAGCATTTCTGAAGTGCAGTTTTCCACACATGGAAATTTCCCTAGAAAAGCTGGGAAACCCTGCCTATTTCACATATGTGGCTTCAGGCTTTGACATTTAAACCTCAGTAAAGCTCTGGACTGTGTTGATAGTCTACCTCAAACTGTGAGTGTTTGATATTTTTAAAAATATATTTTAAAATTTTAATTGTGGAGATATTGTGGCTAGTGATGATAGAGGCTACTTTTTTTTTTGTGAAGATGTAAGATTGCTAGGTTTTTAATACTTTTAACTAAGCAGCAGCCATTTCACTCTCTTGGAGTGGTTCTCGTGTAAATAGGTTGCTGGGGATTTGAGTGGGAACCAAATTGCTTAAAAAAGAATGCCAAACTTCCTTACTTTTGTACTTTAACAACTGTCATTTTGAAGGTGGTAGTTTTCTGAGGAATCTGACTGTGTTTCTCTTCAAGCACATCTTTGTGCAGACGTGCTCTTTACCTTGCCTTGTTTTTACCATTTTAAAAAAAGGTGGTGGAACAGTGGAAATGTATCTTCTCTTGGCGCTTGGGGATCAGGGTGGTAGTGAAGGAGACAGCAGCACTGTGTGGAATGAAAAAACTGTGCTCTGTTTCTGCAGCCTTTCCTTGACTGTGCAGCAAGTGTAGACAAATACTCAGCTTTGTTTAATTCCCTGACCCTTTCCTTGCTCCTAATAAATCAGAGATCAAACTATTAAATTTCAGTGCATGTATTCTTTTAAGACAATCTTGCAGAATTATTTCTAGATATTTCAGTTAAGTGACAGGATGATGGAGGAACCTCAGAAGTGCTAAGCACCATAAACTCTGTCTTTGAAGGGCTTAAAACAGTGATTTGCTGTATATAACGCTTCCTTCAAGCCATCCTATGAAGAGAATGGGGTTTCCCCTTCCCATGGAACTGTGACAGTTTCAGTTCCAGGATGTGAGTTGTAATATATGGATGTTCATTGTTTTGGATACTTTTATCTAGAGGAAAGAAACAGACATTTTATCTGTAAAACCTGCTATTGTATGGTTCTACCTTGCAGTATAATTACGTGCATGTTGTAACTTTTGAAATGTTTCCCGTGATTGCAGCATTTTATACAGAGCCTCTATTTTAGGATGT
Source organism: Ardeotis arabs (assembly GCA_011801015.1). Lineage (NCBI taxonomy): Eukaryota > Metazoa > Chordata > Aves > Otidiformes > Otididae > Ardeotis > Ardeotis arabs. The sequence goes on along the minus strand of JAAGAY010028867.1, from coordinate 180,818 downwards.
GAGGTAATGCTGCCACCTTTCTCCTTTTGATGATATATGGGCATAATCTGGGTTTCTTCCCTCTTCTCAGCTTCCTATTTTCAAAAAACTTACAACGAAGTATTATCTACAAAACTTATTCTATCAAAGTTTGTCAAAATAGCTCTTCAGCCTCAGAAATTACTAGCAGATCACAGACGAGTAAAACAGACATTCTTGTAATACCGGGGTAGATGAGCACTGCCTGAAGTATCAGACATTATGTGGAATCTGACAGGATCTGGAAGTACACAAGGCTAAAAGATGAGCAGATTATTTAAAGTATCAAAAGAAAACAGCCCTTCACTGAAGCCAGATTTGCAAGGTAATACCTTGCCTCAATCTGGCAGTTAAAGTGCCTACTAGAAAAACTGCAGGAAAGATGCTTGGGAGAACTACATTGGACTGTGCTTTTCTGTTGGTGATCTGTTTTCTGTTCTTTTGCAGTCTTAAACTAGGCTGTGGGTACTTGGAAATCTCACAACACTGTCTGAATTATTCCCTTCCCAGTGCTAATAAGAGCTATTTGTTTCTGACATCCACAGGCTGTACAAAACAGTAGCTCTGTGTTTATACTCTCATGGGAGCTCTTTAGCACTGTCGAGTGGTGCTGAGAAAGGACTCTGAAATCCTGAAGTATTCTGAGAAAGAGCAAATTATGGGAGCTAAGGTTGCAGCTGCAATACCTTTAAAAGGAAGAGCTAAGATGGAATGGGTAGTGTTTTTAATGCTATGATTCAGATTTTAATAATACTGAGAACTGCATGTTTTAATGCCATTTTTTTATCTGATGACTTAACTTATGTTTTTCTAATGACCATTTATCTTTTTGACACTATTTTAAAATAACTTAAGCTAAATAATACAAAATGTTTGCTAGTGATGTTGAGATAGTGCATAAACTTTTAAAAATAAGTGACCATAATAGATTTGAGGAGATAAGAAGTAAGATTGCCTAAGCAACCTCTAGGGACAATGTCAACCTTTTAACAGTCCATCTCAAGTTGGTTTTCCGGTAAACACAAGCCACAAAAATACCACTTCATGAAACACTGGTGGGCACCTATTTTTGTGGTGTGAGGTGGAGCTATGTTTAATAGCACAAATGTCTGGACAGAATAGTAAATAAAATTACAGGTATTTCAACAAAACATAGTGATCTTGCCTAATATTTTGGCATGTAATAAACGTTCCAAGTTCTGTGAAAAGCATAAAAAAAATTAAGAAACATTCTAATGAGTAGGAACTAGTTTTGCATATTAAAAATAATTACAGTTCCAGGGTACCCGTTGTTCATATGAGGACATAATTTCCTCTTGATTTTGGTGGAAGAGTGCCACCTACTGAATTGCTTGAGTTGTACCTTAGTTTTTCATTTGCGGTGGTAATTTTGAGCAAACCTTCTACAAAATTGTCATTGCTACTTTGATAGTAGTCAAATAGTAGTTTCTCAGTTCCTTTGGTGATGTGCAGAACTAAAAATTATACTATAGTGGACCCTGAGGAGACTTAAAATAAAATTAAAATCACTGTTCTTGGAAACACTACATTGCAAAATGCTTGAAGTGGCAATGAGAGGATAATTATTGGTGGCTCATATATCTTTGAGGTTAATCTTAAAAAATCTGAAGTGTCATTTTGAATGGAGAAGATATAAAGATGTGTCTCCACTTATGCTTGTGAGCAGACTTCAGAGAGTCTCTCCTGAAACCCATTTATTGCATTATGTTTGAATTAGGATTTAGACGCTGCTAGCCAAAATATTTCCAAAGCAATTGCAGCAGTACTGCTTGTGAACATCACTTTGGGTATTTGGAAGATCTTCCAGCTTGTGACCACTACAACTATGAGCCTTGGAACAAATTGGCATGTCAAATTAGTATAGACAGAGAGAGATGAGCTTCCATCTATCACCTTGATTTGAGGTCCAGGTTTCTACTTTTTCTGTATACTTCTCATCCGTGACCCTCTTAGCACTTCAGCAAGTGACTTTGCTGATAAACACTTCCAAAGGCTGCATAAGAAAAAAACATGTTATATCTGCATTACTGTATTGATAAAACTCTCGGTGATGAACTAAACTTTGTCTAAAAGGACGTTTGGGAGAGGGAGTTCTTTCCATCACCGGTACAAGGCAAAGTGGTGTGGGAAGCGAAGGGTGGATTTACGCCTCATTCACAAGTGAAGTGTTGAAGGATTGTCAAAAAGGAGGAGCTGATATCTGTACTGAGAGACCACAGCAAAGTCTGGGGAAGTATTCATACACCTGACCACCTTAACTTTTGATTCAAGGTGGTTTTTAAGGCCTCTTCCTCATCCAGATCTACCAGCACTCTGTTAACAATGTTTTTAAGTTCGATCTGCTTTAGTCACCTGCTTTTTATGCCTTCTTAAAGCAAGTGAGTAAAAGTGGATATATGAAGAGTGATAAATTGAATAGCAGAGGTGAAGAATGGGAATGAGAAGAGTTAAAAGGGATTAATAGTTATTTGAGAAATAAGCTATTGGTGCCAAATGGAAAGATGATGTGAGAATAACAATTTCTGTAGAAGGAGAGATATTAACTGAGTGATAGCAAAGGATCAGGGAGAAAAAACAGTGTAGCTTATGCTTACATAATACTTGTAATAGTACCGGTGGCCTTATTCTGTATAACCCCAAAGTGATGTAAAGGGTTAATGAGATACAAGTGAAACTGGGCCTCAGCAGAGTAGTTTAACTACTACTCAGATTGTAGGGAGGGGATTGAGGAATGGACTTGTATTTGAGCAAAGTTGAGATGGAATGTCTAGTGATTACAGTTAGTGTCTTCTGTCATGAGTACCCAGTAGTCGGTGACTTGGAAATAACTTAAGAGAATTTGTTTGGTGGGCAGGAGTTAAGGGAGGTAGTTTAGATCATGCTGTGTGAATGGAGAGACTTCTGGACCTAGCAAAGAATGGTTTTGCAGTCAGAAATCAGTGTTGACAGACAGTAATTGATTGGGCAGGGATTGGCTATGTTCTTTGAAAATGTTAAATTGTCCTTCTTATTAGATAATATCTATGGTTCTTTATGCTTTCATAACTTGAACTAAATAGGTATATAAATTCACTTGATATCTAATTCAGAACATTACATTTGTTAATGCTGATGTAGGCAATGTCTGTACAAAATATTTGGACACTGGGAAGAGACAGCATTCTTACTCTTACTCTTACATTCTTACTCTTACTCTATGCTCCTGGAACTGAGGTATTCCTCAGTTCCAGGAGCATAGAAAGGCCCTGCCTTTAGTCTTGGCCAAGAAGCTATGGACATAAGAGGAAAAACCTCGTTAATTATTAATGTCGTGATATAGTACTATCTGTGCTACCAAACAGATGGATGAGGGAGGATATCTGTAATAACATGTTAAAATTTGGCATTAAAATTAAACTGGTTTAAATGGGTGATGGATGAGAAGGACTTGGAAGCATGCAACAGAATATTGATGAAGATCTTTCAAAATATCCGGTTATTTCCTGACTTTACTCATGTATATTGTATATAGTGTTTGGAAAAATGTCAGTGTGTTAGCAGTTACTGCCCATTTCACTGCATCTTGTGTAGTCAGAGGAACCATGTATTTGTATCAATTTCCTACGCTTTCCTCTTGTGTTCTCCTTCCCTTCAATCTTGCCCAAAAAAGTACCAGATTAGTCACCATTTTTGCATTGTTAGTGCTGAAATACAGCTTTTAAACTATTGTAGACCCTATTAGTAGTAGAACATAGATCAAAAAACAAAGTGAGTAAAATCAAGGAAAGCCTGCCGTGTTGTTAGTTTTTTTTAATGCTGCATTCAGTCTAAATTGATGGTTTTACCTCTTTATTTAATAGCATGCTTTGCTATCTGTGAATTGTGCATATAGAAACTTATAATTAAAACCAATTTTGTTTCTTGGGTGATTTTTAAATCACGGATTTTTAATCCTGTTTGCATTTGTACTGCTTAATTACATCTTGTTCTAACAAATGATTGCCTCTCACTGGCAACTATGAGAAAATTCTACCAAATACAGTGTTTACAGAAAACTTGGTGGTACTTTTCATAACTGTTTGGGAAATACTGTATTTGTGCATATTTATGTAAGCAAGTTTTAAGTTTAAGATTTATTCTGTCTCCTAGCTATTATTGTTGCTAGAAAATGAATTGGATATAAATAACTGCTCACTATCCATTCACTATTGGTTTCTGTGCAGACTAGTTCAATAAATGTCAGTTTTAAAATATATAGCTCATACTAGTTTAAGCAAAAAAACCTGGTTTTGAGCTTTAAAAATGCTGCAAATTCCTGTGTACAGAAACTAGTTACTGAACTTTAGCTGAGATCTGTGTACTTTGGTAGTTCTCAAAACAGCTCCTTTTCACCCTATCAATCTGAGATTATTTTTTTTAATGTTAGCGTTGAATCAGTTTGCTTCTGATGTTCAAAAGAGCTGAGTGTTGTTTTATAAACAAAGTGAATACTTAGGGAAGTTGATCTGTGCTTATGCAGGAGCTGATGTTTTCCATAGCTGGTTTGGAAGTTGAGAAATTCAGCTTTCAGGCAGTTGTCGTTACTACTTCACTGTAATTTCTAAAGCTGAAGTAGTAAACAGCGGTAGTAGTTTGTTGTGACCTATTAAGCTGATATGATGTTTGCAGTAAGATCTAACATCAACTGCTTAAATCCCATACCTGTTGCCCCTTTCCCTCCAGCAGAGGGGAGAAATGATATCATCTCCCTCTCCCTAGGAGAGCATGAACATAAGGGTGTTGGGAGTAAAAAATGCTGAACTCAAATTATTTAATACAGATAACTTCATGATAATGCATATCAAATACTTTTTTTTTTTGGACAAACAAACAATGAGTGCAGCTTCCCACCCTTCATTGTTATTTAAAAAAATAAAATACTGAACAGTCAATACCATTGCACTCTCAAAAGTTTTTGGGAACTTTGTATAATGGTAAGATTCCTAGAAAATGAGAAAAATAATGCATTTTCCAATATTTTGGCATGTAAATGATCTCTTCCAATTTACCTTCCTGTCTTCCCCTCCCCTTTCTGCAAGAGAAGGGAAGGCCTTTGGGAAAAACCTTTTGGTCACCTTCAAGGACTGAGATCCTAGCCTCTTCATCTCTGAGGTGTCTTGCATTATTTTCGTCCTTAAACAGAATGAAGCTGAATATAGATTTTTTTTTTTAATTTTTTTTAATTGCCTGGAGATTGTAGTTCTTTACTCTCTAGGGACACTTGAGTTGGTTTCCAAGTATAATATGTAATATTGACTTTTCTGTCCAAGTAACAAGGTCAAACTGTGTCTAGATACCAGCTAATTCACAAGTGCTAGATTTGTGCAGAAGCTGCAGCCAATATCTTCTGACTGTCTATATCTGGCATCTTCGTCTTCCTTATCCTGCTTCCTTACTGTCAGTTTTCTTGCCTTCTCATTCTCCTTAGCTGGCAGAAGGAGAATGCATCACAATGGTCTGCCTGGATTTCCCTGGATATTGTTACTGGTAATTTGATAGTATTTCCACCTGCTGAACTTTAATCTTGATTTTAAAGCCATAGTTTATTTCTGCTTGGTGCTGTTATTTACATGCAGGAAAATGGATCTGAAATGTTAACAAATATTGCTGTATACTTTTGCAGACATAAATACTGAGACATAGGGAGGAATAAAGACCTGCTTAGCTGAGTGATATAAACACGGCGAGATGCTATGCAGGCCTAAAGCTTTAGAAGGAAACTCTATAATCTTAAAGTTGTTGAAAAATACTGATATGATACCATGCTAGGATGAACTCTCAAACTCTCCTAAAAGTATTTTGTGAATTTTTATCTTGTTTGGTGATACATGGATGTGGAAGGTCAAAGTTATTTTTGTAGTCAGTGTTCATTGTAGTGCTTTCTGAGTCTTTGAATAACACTCTCTCGCTAAATAGCTGTGTTGATATCATGTTTTATATGTGCAGTGGTACTGGTTAGGTCTAGGCACAGGTAAGATTGACAAAGAGGAAAGTTGTGTGAAGCTACTCTTACACTGTTTTGGTCCTGCGTCGATATATCACCAGGACTTCAAGACACTCTAACTTGATGTAAATTAAGCCTTTGTTTTTAATACATTGTCAGATGGTATCCAGGCTTGGCAACGGTGGGTAATAACAGAGACTTTTAGTCTTTATATACTTAAAATACTATTTGGAAATCTCACCATCATTGTGTGGTTTTTTTGTTAATTCTTGGGGACCACAATCAAAGCACATACGAGTGTGTGCAAAATAAGTGGCTTTGCCTATAGAAATAATTCAGGGTCTGATTAAGTAGTGGCAACCTGCTACCTAGCAATGACTACAGTAAAACATACAGGTATAATATGCAGTCCCAGAGAGCTATAAGCTACAGACTGGTATATGTAAGAATACTGTGAGTAATCTATGGCCCTTAATGTTTTGTATGCAATTCAGATCAGTGGTATGTGTTTTTCTCTAGCTGGAGATCTATTTCTTTTGCATCAAAATGGTCAAATGTTTTAATACTGTGAGAAGTTAATTTTGAGAAATATCTAGGAAAGAATTTTAAAAGCTGCTATGGTTTCAGATTTGTCTTTAAAATCTTGAGCTATCATAACAGTGGCAAATCTGATACGTGAACATGGTCCATATCTTGTGCTGTACTATCGAAACTTTTTATAGCCATCCAATGACATGAAGATGCAAATATCCGGTGATAATTTGGAAGGTAATTTATAATATAAATGTGTCTGTATACGTAACTAACTTATGCTAGGGATTGAATTGATAGCTACAGTTTTTGTAACTGCCTCCTATGTCAAATGGGTCAACTAGAGGTGAAGAACCCTGCAGTATTCTCTAGGTCTACTTAGAGTAACTTGAAATAAAGAAAAAACCCTTGCTCTTCTGAGCCTTTCATAAATATTCAGGAATTAGTTTTCTCTTTCAAAATATGACTTTTAAGGGCAGATGGTGCACTAAGTTGCTCCTATGTAGGTAAGCTATAAATAATAGTAGTAACTTCATAAAAGAACACTTTGCCGAGAGATCTCACCACTAATTGAAGTGCTTTAGTTTTGCCTGGAAAAAAGCAGCATAAGCTTAGGTCTGAAGCTTGTTTGGAAAAACGTATCTATTGGAACTGTTGCTTTTTCTTACAAGTTAGAGTAGAATCAGTGTCATTGTGCAATATTAAATTAGTGTGATACTGTGCTTGTCTTAGGTATGACCTGTACTTCTAGCAGTTACGAAAACGAACACTGTTAGAGAAGGAAGAGATAATGTACTCATGTTCTCAGACACAGGTTTTTTTTCTTACTTGCTTTCTGAAAAAACATACAGTGAAGACAACAAAATACTAGTTTTCCAGGGTTGATTTCTTGATGGCAATGGGGAACCCAGAAGCAATATTCATCAGTACAGCTGAGAAGCTATTAATTATCTGATTTGTTAATATTTGGAATAAAGGATGAAGCAGGAGTAGTAGCAAGAAACGGTTGTAAGTGAAGAAGAAAGGATGAGGCTTTGATTAGAAAACTGCTCAGAGCAGACTGTTTTCTCTAGAACTACCCTAGCTCTTTGGCAGAGTTTTTCCTGTCTACCAAATTAAAACACTTTGCCTGTCTTGTCATTATTCATCATAACTTTTGCCTACTATGTGGTAGATGATCACTGCTTAGTACAGTGAGCTCTCTTGCCTTAAGCACGCACATGCAAGTATAGAGGATTCGGACGAACTGCATTCCCTGGGATGCTGCCTGGTTTGTGTGGTTGAGAAATGCTTTACATGTACTGGAATGGCATGTATTATTATCCTTCTACAGTCAATATTGAAGTGACGTGCTTTTTCAACTCAGCACACCCTGCAAAACTGAGAGGCTTTGCATTGCTGCAGAAAAGAAGATTAATGCTGGTTAGGAGGATGATATTAATTTGAGATGAGAAGAATAATTTTAGCTACTAGGTGAAAAAGTGAAGATGACATAATCCTTGAGTAAAGGAACTAAATGGGACTAGCTGCAAGGACTATTTTTATTTTTTTGATCACTGTAAGCACTATAAAAGAGGCCAAACTCTATTTTCAGATCTGCATATGAGGCTTCCACTGATTTGTCACAAAGAAGAAACTTGCTCTGAATATCTAAAGCTTGTGTAAGCTTACTCCTGGAGCTGCATATTTACTGATTTCTGGAGAGAGAACTAGTTGAGGTGTCCTGGAAAATGCAAAAGGATTTTTTGTTTAAGAAATGTTCAAGTATTCTTAGCATGAAATTTTTACTAACTAGTTACAACAGTGCTTCTGGAAATATTTGCATCAGAAGTGCTTAAAGAAAACATCTGAGGGATAGAATTTGAAGGTTGGAGTAACTTGAAGAATCCATGGGCTTCTCTTTTTCTGGATCATACTCCTCTTGTTTTGAGGTGATGTAGCTGTAAAGCCTCAATTCCAAATAAATTGTGGTGGATGAACAAACCAGGGTTAAATTTAATTGTGTTGAAAGCTGATGTTCAGGAGAGGGGCTGAACATTTTTCTTCTGCTAGAAAACTACCTTTGTCAGTGCAGATGAATAAGAAGGTTTTGAATTCGTTTCCTGTAAACATCTGAATTTCACTTTCAGAAATTGCTTTTTGTCTACTTCTGCAAATAGTTATTAATTCCAGTGAATGCAGAAGCATGAGCAAGGCTGAAGCAAATCTGCTCTGAAACTTCTGGTATTCCTTGTGGGGGTGTCTTTTCTAATCTGGCAATTCATATAGGCAATCCATAGTTAATGGAAAAGCAATGATTTTACATTAAGTCTTCTGAGTTTGTGGAGGAACATATCATGTATGGGGACATCCACCCCCACCCCTCCCTCACCAAGTTTATGCTCTGTCTCTCTTTTCATTTTTTCTAAGCTGTAAACTGTCAGTGGAATACAGATTACTTCTTTGTACAGGAAACATGTTGATAAGAATTTAAAATACAAGGGAAAAAACAGGTGAGGCAAGCTGGCTCTTTAAGCCCTTCCATGCCAGAACAAAATTAAATTACTAATTCTGCTCAGGGAAGAAATCTGGTATTAAGTTTGCTGGATTATTCAACATCTGTTTAGTATATCTCATCACTTAGCTGGATGTGTGCAGATTCGTTAGTCTACGAGAACTGGTTGAGGTTTTAAAGTTAAAATATCGCATTGTGTTGAAGCAGACTTGTTCCCGTTTTAGTTCTACTTACACTTTATCTCGCCAGCTTAGAGGTTGAGCAGGAGATGTGTCTGAGTTCTGATTTGCTTGCAACCTAATAGTGTCTTCAGCGCTTCGACTGTCTCTAGTGTGAATGCATATATTCTTTTTTTTTTTAAGAGTATTTATATCCACTTTGGAAAACTTGCCAAATGGGTGAGAATTGTACTGTTCTATTAATTTCTAGTGTATAGTGAGGGAACAAATTGTACATTGTTTCCTGTTTTGCGTACATCTTTGGAATTATTTCCTTTCTTCACAAAACTAAGGTGCCTGTTTAAAACAAAAGATGTTCAGCTCTTTGTCAAATTACACGCTGGAAACCCTGGGCATGATATAATGATGAAATCTGACCACTTTGCAGAGTTCATCTGGTCTTGAGTTATTTCTGCTGTCTCCTAGAGGTTAGAGAATTTCCTTAATTTCGTATCAGAAGAAAGGGGATAACCACATTTGAAATACAGAATCTTTGCAACTAATAAATGAATCAAGTATGGAGAACTGAAAGAATCTGTGGTGCTGCTGCTTCTATTTGATATTCATTGATTATGGAGGTATAGTACTGATTTATGTGTGGGAGGGAAAACGAACAAGCTTTTGATATCTCATAGTTGATGTGAAACCAGGAAGTCTTGATACAGAGGTCCTGGAAACATACATTATACAGAATTTCCCATTGACTCCTTTGCATTTTGGCTACTGATCTTGTATCTGTCACAGCAGACTTTTTTTTACATGCCTTGTATTATTCAGCTCTTTTTCATCAGTAAGTAGTGTTTGAGAGAAAGTTCCTTTAGCACTTGAAAAATATGATCATTTTATGATGCTTATTTAGATTAACTTTCTTTTATACCAGTCCTGATATCTAACACTACTAAAGTAACTGCTTCATCATTCTCCTTGGAGTTCTCATTGATGTAGAATCCCTTAAATGACTGTAAGTGAAGAAGTTATACATAATTTTTGTATTCCATGGGGATAAAAAAGATGGGCCTTTTAACTTTTGTCTTACTTTGTGATATTTATAAATTAATTTCTCGTGATCATTCAGATCTACATGGTTAAATATGTTGAGTCTGCTAGATAGAAGCAGGATATTAACCTGTTTGAATGTGGTTTTAGTGATAGTGATGCTGTTGGTTATGGCATTTGGGGTTTTTTCCTATGTTACATGCAACAAACATTCCTTAATAGTACCAATTCCAGCTTTGGTCGACCAGGAGTTGAATGCTACTGCCAACATGACAGTGGAGCTGCAGTAATCCAGCTTCAGTTCCTGATTAATGAGGTTAGTAAAGTGATGTACTTATTCCGTAATTCAGAGAAGATACAGAGTGTATTTTCTTCAATTTCTCATTAAACAAGCATCAAAATCAGCTAACACAAGTGACTCTTAGCATGAATGCAAACAGTAATACAAATTATAAATAAATAAACTTTTTTAATTTTAGAAAATGCTTGACTAACTGCTGAAAATATCTGTCTCTAGAGTACTCTTCTGCTATAAGCAAGAACTTTTTTCCTAGGCATATTCATGTTATTGAACACTGCAAGTTATCTCTTGAAGTAGTAAAGTGTGTTTTCAATAGTACTAAGAGTTTCAGTAGTTAGTTAATTTTATTTTGATAGATACTGGTTTAGACATGAGCTGAGCAATGATCCCTAATTTGATTCCTCAGTCACTTCAGGTATGGTTTTTTTTTTTAGGGGTGTAACAGCTGAGATACGACAGTAGTGCTGTTCTTGAGCTAGCTGGGACCAGAGTTGTAGAGGGACTTTTACGTCATAGGAATGGTGAAGTCAAACCTCTCTAGCTTTGTCAGCACACAAATATTAGTAGTTGAGTTCATCGCTTAATTTCTCTGCAGAGGTGGGCATCAGGGAACTGATGTGCACACATCAGAAAAAGCTTCTCTTTCCCCATCACTCCTCAGATAAGCACTGAACCAAATGTGAGTGAGCTGAATGACATGTGATCACATCAGTTCTCATTACTACTACTTAGAACTTGTGTGCTATAGTACTGATGCACATGCTAATAAATATTTTTCTCATCCTGGTAGCAAGTATGTAATATATTTCCACTACAATGATATACTGTTACTACGGCTATGAAAATAAGTTGATTGAAACTTTTTCTTCCTTACAGGGAGCTCTTGTGAGTGCCTTGGCTGATGATACCTTACACCTGTGGAACTTACGTCAGAAGAGACCTGCTATACTTCATTCACTCAAATTTAACCGAGAACGGTAGGGATTGGATTCTTATTGCTTTGGCCTTTACCATCACACTGTGTGCTATTGTAAGATCAGAATTATTAATGCAGTCCAATTCATAACTTGTTAAATAATTGAAACTGGATTTATATCGGATTTGAGTTGCAGGCTGTTGGGGCCCAAAGTTCTTGTGCGCAGACACACTAGTGACCTAAACTGAGATGACTCTTCTATCACTTTGCATATTGTATTACTGAATATTAGTTTTCCCATCTTTTAAGATGTTGAAGGATAGAAGGCTTTCCACGTAAGTCTACAAAGGAATTTTGGAACAGAAGAAAGTTTGTGTGTATATGTGTGTGCATCAACAAGCAACAGGAAAACAAGTTAAATTTTATTTGAAGCTTTTCTCCCACTGATGACTAATTGGAATTCTGCAGTGTTATAGCTCCTGTGTGTAAAAGAAGCTGAAAACAGCATGCCATCTGACTAACAATTTTGAGACTCAAGTAGCAGCATTGTAAGCAAGCTAGGTAGATGTTTTAGATTAAACTTCTAAAAGTCAGTTGATTCAATTTCTGCAAAAAAGTGTGGGTTTTTTTTTTTTTTCTAATAACAAGTAGTCCTTCCCTTTTGGGAAGTAGCTCTTCTTTTCCAGTATGGTAAAGTCTCAGCTGGAATGCTATGTCTACTTTTGAGCAGCATGCTTCAGAGATAGACTGCTTGAGGAGCTCAAAGGATACTAGCAAGAACATGGAATTATGTGTGACTTGTACCTCTGAATAGAGAAGGAAGTAATAAGCTTTAAGTAATGGGTAGCAATAGAAAGAGGCGAGTTAGATATTTATGTAAAACCTTCTAATGTAATGTCATACAAAGTGCTAAACAGACTGTTAGATGAGTTATGGAGTAACCTTGTGGTTTTGAAGAGCAAGTTGTAAACAAATTTGTCAGGAATAACATGAATGAAGATTACTGGATTTTTGGGGTTAGAGGACTAAGTGACTAAGTCTCTTTTGAGGTTGTTTCCATGATCGCTGTGCATAAACTTTTTACCAGGGTCTATAGGCAATGGTTTTAAACTGAAATAGGTTAGATTTAGATTAGGTATAAGGAAGAAATTCTTAACTGTGAGGATGGTGAGGCACTGGAACAGGTTGCCCAGAGAAGTTGTGGATGCCCCATCCCTGGAAATGTTTGAGGTCAGGTTGGATGGGACTTGGAGTAACCTGATGTAGTTGGAGATGTCCCTGCCCCTTGCAGATGAGTTGGACTAGATGGTCTTTAAAGGCCCCTTCAGACCCAGACCATTCTGTGATTCTGAACTGTTATGCACAAAACAAAGCTCTAACAGACCAAGAGTCTCAGCCCCAAGGGAGTGACAGTGTTCCTTTATGCAGCATAAAAATCCAATTCACAACCTCTAGTTTAATGAGGATTATCCAGCTATAGGAGATGCAGTGATGTATCCAAACCTAATTTTTTCTCTCCTTTCCCCCTACTTTCTTAAATGACTTTTGTCTTACCTGTAAGACATACTTAAGTGTCAATATAAAATTTGAATTTGCAGCCTGAAACCACACTTGGACATTGGCTTCTACCTAATGCTTTAAAATAAATATCTGAGGAGGTGATTCTGATTTTGTGCAAGTCTGTTGGAAACTGGCTTAGAGTTTTAAATGCTTGGGTATCTTATTAAAACAGAATGGAAGTTTTAAACCATACTTTTCCTGTTAATGTGATGTTCTCACTAGCAAAACCTGTCACAGGGAGTTGAACTGTGTGTACTCTTACCAGAAAGAGAAGTTGGGGTTGGAAAGGAGTCTAGGTCACTCATGTCACTTCAGTGGCTGTATTTGTTACTGATTTTGGACAGAGTACTGATTTTTCCAGGAAAACCTGTCTCTTGCTAAAATAGGTAATGAGAGCACCATAGTTACCCAGAGTGGTGAAGGTACAGTCTGAGACAAGGGCTTATTCTTCTAGTAATTTTAATTGTAAAGTATCAGTCACAGTAGCATATAGAAGTAGCCAGAACACTTAAAATCCCAGAACCATACATGGTCATAGCCACTTATTAGGTCATGCTGGATGACTGTTAACTTTTTTCAAATATTCTATTTTCTTTTAACTAGCATATAAAATAAAACTTTATAAAATACCATCTCATTACAAGGGGTTTTAATTTGGAACTTTAGAGAATTGCACAAATTCGCTGTTCAGTAATTCTAAATAGGTATCTTTATAATACTAAGAGTTCTTGGTAATTGATTATACCTAATAGGTTTGATATGTTATGTGAATTTGAAGTAAATGGGCTTCTCTTAGGTTAGTTTTATGATGTATATTAGCTACTAAGTTTATTGAGAAGAGTGTTCATGAATGAAACTGGGTCTTCTCAATTCACAAGTGCTAAGCTGTTCAATACCTAATTAATAAAATCTTGTAAATTTATGTTGTGAGATTAAGTTTTGCTCATAAGGATAATTAAACCTCTCAGACAGGAATTATTGCTACAAGGCTCTGTTGAAGTACATAATATTTTTAATATCTTCTCTAATGATACTTTAATATGCCAACTTGTGTAGAAAACTTGAATACATTGGAAATTAGTTTGGATAAAAGAATAAATAACTTAACAAACTGGAAAAAATATCCTTGGAGGGGGAACAGCCAAATCTGAAAAAGCTGTATGACTGAAGCAGCTATTCCAGTTATTTCATTATTTGCTTTAGAACTCTGTAGATGGTAAGGTTTAAAACTATGTACCTGATTGGGAGTACTTGGAAGTGTGTTGACATTGCAGAAAAGCATACTTGTGTCCTGTTTAATAAGAGTTAAGCTCAACATGTCATCACAGATCAGTTTTTACTCAAATTTTGTTTCCAAATCAGTTTGCTGTGTAAGGATTAGATGTGAACTAGAAGATTGTTTGTAGCATAGAAAGCTAACTGTAGCAGTTAGCTACCCAGATCAAATGATATTCTAGTCATGAAAAGTATTATTGACGTATGTTTTAAAGAAGAAAAAAAAAGGTGGTGGTTTAAAACCAGCTGGCAACTAAGCACCACACAGCCACTTGCTCACTCCCCCTCAGTGGGATGGAGGAGAAAATCAGAAGGGTAAAAGCGAGAACTCATGGGCTGAGATAAGGACAGTATAATAGGTAAAGAAAAAGTCATGCACACAAGTGAGGAAAACAAGGAATTAATCTGCTACTTTCCATCATCAGGCAGGTGTTCAGCCATCTCCAGGAAAGCAGGGCTCCGTCATGTGTAATGGTTAGTTGGGAAAACAAATACCATCACTTCAAATGACCCCCTGCTTCCTTCTTCCCTCAGTTTTTAGCTGCTGAGCATGACATAGAATCATAGAACAGGATTGGAAGGGACCTTTAAAGGCCATCTAGTCCAGCCCCCTACAGTGAGTAGGGACATCTCCAACCAGATCAGGTTGCTCAGAGCCCTGTCCAACCTGGCCTTGAATGTTTCCAGGGATGGGGCATCCACCATCTCTCTGGGCAACCTGTGCAAGTGTTCCACTACCCTCATGGTAAAAAAAAAAAAACTTCCTTATCATACAGTATGGTCATACATATGATATAGGATATCCCTCTGGTCAGTTGGGGTCAGCTGTCCCAGCTGCATCCCCTCCCAAGTTCTTGGGCACCCCTAGCCTCCTCACTGGTGGGGCGATGTGATAAGTAGAAAAAGCTTTTGACTCTGTGTAAGCACTGCTCTGCAGTAACTAAAACATCGCTGTGCTATCAACACTGTTTGCAGCACAAATCCAAAGCACAGCCCCGTACTAGTGACTATGAAGAAAATTGACTCTGTCCCAGCCAAAACCAGCACATAAGGCTATGACATGTTAATGAATTCTGTATTCTCCTGGCACAGCGTTTTACCAGCTCTCGCTAAGTCCCTGCTTGTAGCCATATGGAAGAATTACTGCCCAATGTTTAACAGTGCAATTCCTAGATTTCTTATTTGTTTCTCCTGTTGGTAATCTAATTTAGCTTGCTTTTGGACCTATGTTGAACATCTTTCAAATAAGGAGTAAAAAGCAAGCATAGCTTGTTTATAACTGCTTGTGTCATGTGTAAGTATTTTGTATACTTAACTGAAAATTGAATAAAAATATTAATTTACCTGTAAATTAATTCAGAATGCAGTCTCTAGTATATGACTGGAAGGTGGTGTGAATTCTTGCTTTTCTACTAATGAATTTTAAGAAAAGGGAGTGGTGAGAAAGTTGCATTTTCTTTTGAAATAATTCTATGCCTGTTACAGACTTTATTATGAGCTCTGGAAAATGTCTTCATCAGGTAACTTGCAACTTTTTAGATCTGAGCAAAACGTTTCCTTAAATACTCTTGGCTACTGCTTTTAAAGATGTTGCTTTCTGTTGAGTCTTTAAATGAGTAGGTAAGAAATAGGCTATTTAAAAGATTCATAGCTCCTGACTGCCTTTTGTACCAGTGATGGTTAGTAATTTGAAGCAAGTCATCTGTCCTGGTTATTGATGAAGTTTTTGATGTATAACAAATCTGTTAGCTGAAATTACTGGCAGATGTCAGAAGCATAGTGCAAAACAAGCTAGTTTTGCAAGTTTTCTAGCCTTTTGTTCCTGTTGCATTTGTGTGGGTTTTGCAGCTGCTTCGTGTTCTAGTAACCAAACAAAAGCTAGAAGATACTAAATCAATGTCATAGTAAGGTTGGCCACTGTTCTTTGACTGTGGGAAGTGGTGTGTAGGGGCCAGGGAAAAAAGAGCGTAATGATGCTTACATGGTGGGAGTTGCTGCCATGACTTGTCATGCAAGTTAAAAGCAGTGTAAGTAGTACCTTGTTGCAGATTGCACAATTAGTCTGTGAACTTTCTGAACATCCTAGGTTTTGTACATCTCAGATTTCTTCAGTGAATCACAGTGTAGTTTGTCATTTATGTACCTGTATGAATATCCTAAATGTAATAAAATTGTTGAGTTCACATGTAATGCCAGCCTCATGTCAAATTTGTTATGACTTAGTAGC
Source organism: Ardeotis arabs (assembly GCA_011801015.1). Classification (NCBI taxonomy): domain Eukaryota; kingdom Metazoa; phylum Chordata; class Aves; order Otidiformes; family Otididae; genus Ardeotis; species Ardeotis arabs. The sequence goes on along the minus strand of JAAGAY010028867.1, from coordinate 164,299 downwards.
AAATGTTAATATTAGGCCAAATTAACTCTGAAATAAGCATAGTTAATGTTTCTTATTAGAGTAAATATTGAAAGAATGTTGTGAGATAGATATCCAATATGGCTTTAGTTTTCTTGCTATGCAGAAACTGCTAAACTTTGTGCTGATCTGAAGTGTGGAAGGTCAAACACGAATCACTAATGAGCCAGGGACTTTCAAAGAACCAATTTAAGAGAGGATGAAGTGACAGACTAACTTGATTAAAAAAGGAGAAAGTGGTGTGGGATGACAAATTTGAGTCTCCTTTGCTGCAAAGCAAACCAATCAGCTTTATGTACATGTATGAAAAATTTGTTTAGTTATCTAAGACTTACATCCTTCCTGAGCTGAGATTCCCTGTTCTAATGCCAAAAGAAATAGTTTACTTGCTTTGTGACTTAGCATAAAGACAAAAACCATAAACATAGCATAAAAATAGAACTGAGTGTTCAGTGTGTGAGTGCTTTGCATATTGATCACTGATAGCAGTTTAATTTTTAATATGTCAGCTTTTCTGCTGTGGGATTTAAATAGTTTTCCTCAGCATGAAACTGCTGAGGAGTAACAATTTGAAGTTACAAAAGTATGCTTTAAGTATCACTTGTTTTGTATCCTGCTGTAAACAGCAACTTTAGCATTGTGCTTAAAACAAATTCAATTTACAGTGAATGAGTGAAAAATTCCACTTGTATCTACTTCTTATTAATAAACAAGAATTAACTTTTATTACAACACATACTTTACCTTTTTAGATATTCTGACTTTGTGCACAGTCGATGCATTAGCAGATGTAAGTTACGAGAGAGTTTTTCCTTCCACCTCACTGAATTTATAAACTGACCAATTCTGCCACTTTGTGGATAGCAGAAGGACATACAGGTTTTCTCGCCAACGTGAGCAGGTGATGATAGACATTGTGTGGTTTGGGTTGTTGGGTTTTTTCTTCACCTTTCTGTGTATCAATATTGCTCTTTCACTTCTAGCCTTTGTTGAGGACTAGCTTTTTCCTATTTTCCCCAGAAGGATTACAGATGCATATCCAAACAGTACTTCTGAGAAGTTAAATATTCAGAGTCTTTGCAGAGTCAGTGATACACCAAGTATGAGTTTAATACATGGTACAACTAAATTTTTTCCCGCATAACTAAGTTTTTTACACTTTTTAAACTATTTTTCTTGAGAATGTTAGGAAATTGTCCCTGGATCTACTTGCCTTTATGGTATTCTATAAAGCCTTTTTTTACCTAGTGGGCTTAAAAATGTTACTCAATAGTGATCCACTAGGTCATGTATTTAGAAGGAGTTTTATCTTGTTTCCAGAAGTTAGCAGGAGAAAATGAACTTTGACTGTCTGAATTTCCTGCAGATGTGAATGCCTTTCGTGCAAGATTGGATCACTTCGAAAAATGTTTTCTTCAGGCTGTGTGTGCACACAGTCCCACATGTTGGTGTGTTTGATGGAACTGTGGTTGCATCAGTTGCCTGCTTCTGTCTTTGGTACTGAGGCAGAACCAAAGTGCTGAGTCCTGTTACTTCTGAGACTTCAGATTTCTAAGAAATAGCTTTTTAAAAAGCTATTTCCATTGTCCTGTTAGCTGTTTTTCTCGCGCACTGACTTTTGCAATGGTATGAGGCACATAATGGCGAAGTGTCACATTTCTGGGCAGAATTCAACCTCTAGTCTTTAAGCCCTGCCTGCCTGACTGTTGAGGTTTTGTTGTTTGTTTTGTTTTTTTTTTTCTTTCTCCATCTATGAGCATAATTCTTCTGTCTCCCATGGGAAAGCTACATCTGTCATGGACGTTTTTTTAAGTTGTAGTGTATGACTTCCAAGACAAACTATTTAGCCTGAACTGCATGTGTTAAAGCAAGTTACCCAAGTGTCTTCTGATGCCAAAGGTCTGCTGAGTTTTTGAGTCATATACGATATACCAAGAGGAGCTCATAAATATGTGGTGGAGGGTATTTTGAGATCCTTGGGTCTTTACAGTATTTGGTGTGAATTCCTTACATATTGAAAACTTTTCTTAGTTTTCAAATCAGTTACCTCAAAAGGCATGTGTGCATTGGTCTTTTGTCAGCGTTACAAGCAGTGAAGCAGCCGTCTTCTGTTTGTGTGTAAATAAAAATGTGGAGACCCATTCTGAGTGAAGTACAAGTGAAGCTTGAAAAACCATCTTAAAATGAAGAAGTGAAATGTGACTGCATAAGGGAAAGAATGTGTAAGCCATGAAATATATTAGGAACATTATATAGTAAAAATACAAATACTTGCAGCAACCTAAAAAAAACCTCTAAAATTGAGCCTTTCTGGAAAAGGATCTAAATGGCTCTGTTGTTGATCACATCAGTGGTGACAACTTTATTTCTGTTCTTGGCTCTTGCTTCCCCATTACTCCATCTTGACCCCACTAGTGTACACCACAACTCAAATACTGAACATATGTACTTCTCAGCTGCCTTTAGAGGCAGCTCTTTGAGTGAATGTATTTGGGGAAGCATCATATCGAGTGTTGTTAAAGATAAAAATGGAATTGAAGTACCTGGTCCAGTTTCTAGGATGTACTGTATTTATCCACATGGTCTTTTGGGGAAACAGTTTTGGGGTGCATTGAAGAGAAATATTTCCTCTGCATGGGCCTTCTGCCCCTTCAGGCCTTTTTTGTACAGGTAGGTATTTCAAAGCTGTTGAATTTTCCAGATCTGGAAATAGACCTCTTGCAGCAGTCTGGTAAAGTCACAGCCACTGCTTGCTTCCATCAGCATGTCATTCTGACACTGGCTCTTGACTTCTTATGCCCATTGAAGACTTGACAAGAGACTGTGGACATGGGGTCTAGGCTAACATAGAGAAGTAAACTTTTTGGCTTTTGATTTTTACACGGTGGATATCTCATGCATGAAAGGTTGAAGATAGAGATATGCAGAATACAACTTTGGTAGCTTAACACTTTTCTTTTTATAAAATTTTTATTTTGCTTGTACAATAATAACCTGAGCTGCTAGTGTAATTACAGTAACTGCAGACCTATAATGATAGCCTGAGGTTCTAGAAATAGTTTTAGTGACTTAAAAATAAAACCTATTATCAGTGTTTGTCATTCATCAAAGTATTTGTCACTGTGCTTTGTTAAAGCAGTGGAAAATTCTGAAGGACGTGTAATACTTAAGAATGCAGTAGACTAAGGAAAGATAAAAGGTTTATTTAGAAGGAATTCTATTGTCATAATACACTCAAGATAACAGCCTGTCATTTTTACTTAATATTTCCCTTAAAAGCCTAATTCTTCAACTTACGTGTTAATTTAACAAATTGCATTCTTCAATATTTCTGTAATTAAATTCTTCTAGGGAATATGATGACTTGCTATAATAACTATTTTGACATACACTGTGAAACAAACAAAATTAAGATTTTTCTTCAATAACTTTGACATTATCAGAAAAGACACATGGTCTGCAGTTAAAGGAAATCCTTTCAGTAGGTTTACAAACAGCTTCTGAAAGACACTCCTGTCATTGCTGATACTCTCCTATAAGCAATAGCACAAATTATATTTTTAAGTACAGTAAGAATAATAAATACTTTTCATCAGTGTTTTCCACTGCTGGTGTACTGCTGAGTTTTCTGTATATTACTTTGTTTTCTTGAACTGTTGACTCGACTCCTGCAAACTAATTTCACAGGGGGAGAGGGGAAGGAGTGGCTCTGCAAACGTGTGTGCAGTGAGGAGGAAGATCTTGTGCTTGCTGTACAGTTAAAGCAGAGTTTAGAACAACCCTGACTGTTCTGAGATTGCATAACAATACCTTATTTTAGCAACAATGTTAGCATGTATTAAAATCAGACTGTAGACTTCAGATTTAAAAAAAAAAAAAAATTCTCTAAAGCATTGGGTTTTTTTCTATAAAGGGATTTTTTCTTTTTAGAAGTATGGGAAACTGAAATATTTTGAATAAAGTGCTGTGCACAATACTTGTATTAGGCTAAAGGCTCAATCTGCTTCACAAAATGTACTATACTTACTGAGGTAGCTGAAACTTCCTTGGTGATAACATGAGGAATCTGTTGTGCCCTGAAAGGGCTGTCTGCAAAATCCTACTTTCTGTGACCGCTATCTCAGACAGTCTCTTTAGATGCACAAAACTGGTCTATTATATTCTTGTAGATGATTCTGTTTTAGTATTTTTTGGCCAAAATGGCCAGAAATGGCAGGAGAAGAGTATGGTACTCTGCTTTTGACTGATACATTGTTTTTAGGCAGTTGGGGTTTTTATGCAAGAAAGAATTATGCTCAACCTAAGTAAAAGAAAATTTGCATCTATAGTCCTTCTGATCTATTCACGATGATTGATTGTATTTTCCACATTTATGTACATATCCATTTGTGGGTACAGAGAGAGGGTGAAGAATACTTGAATTGTAGAAACAGCCAGAGCATTTGTTATATGTCAACTTGCACTACTTTTGATCTTAAAATATGTTATGGATTAAATAAGTACTATAATCTTGTAGTGAAAGATAGGTTTCTGAAATATAACAATCAGCATTTTTTTCAGAAAAAAAAATATACACGATTTTTGTCCAAGTCTTAAATAAGCAAGTAATGCCTCACCACCAAGAAGACCCTGACCTTTTTTTCCATCCTCCAAAACAAGTTTGAATCCCTTTAATCCTCAGTTCAATTTTCAACGGAGCAAGTGAGGCCACCAAATGTAGCCCATATGTTGACATGCTAGTATGTCGTCACTGGCCCTTCACATGGTCACAGCTTCACTGAATTTTAGTTTTTTAAGAGGGCTGTAACATTTCCAATGTTTTTTAAAATCTACGTCGTCTAAGGGGAAGCCTTATTCACTGAAGAGAGAAGTTCAGTACGTGGACTTTAATGTTGGAAATTGCTGTAATAAATGCAGTTATCTGAAATTAATCACTTGAGACAAAAATATAATTGAATTTCTGAAAGTTGGAAGACATACTTTTTCTATTAACAAAATAAAGAAATAGCACATGAAACTATATTTGCAAATGGAGTAACACTTACTACATTGAAGCTGAAATTGTGATTCTTTCATTATAGCAGGATCAGCATGGCAAATTCCTTTTGGATTTAACTAGTTGTCAATTGTACTGTGAAACATAAAAGCTACAAGAGTATTTTTAAGTTATATAAAAATCATACAAGACTTTCTGATTGTAGAAGACTGGTAAAAGCACACTTTGAAGGATAAGGTTAAGATCCCCATTATATATGTGCCTATACTTAACCATTTTGAAGTCTCTTCAACCTCCTGCCTTTGAGAGTTTGTAAACATTTAGTGAAGTTAGTTGTTCGACTTTAGTTTATTCTTGGTGTGGAATAAATTTATTGCTTGCTAATTCTTGACAGAATTAATCTTACTTGCACAGAAGAGACAGTAAATAGGATATGGCTGCATATTCAAGAAGGGCATCAAGAATCTTGGAGTTAGACACTTCTTTAAATGTTGCCTTTTTGCTATAGCAAAGTTGCAGCCTAAACTTTTTTTTTTCCTACCTGTAAATAATGTGAAATAGATTGGTTTTTATAGTGAAGATGTTGGATAACTGTAATTGATAATATTAACTCACAGATCAAGACAAATATGCCCATGACCGTGCTCCTGAATGCTGTTTCTGGTTGCTAGGCCATGTTTTTAGATCCAATGAATTTGGCTGCCAGCTGCTTCTGGCATGTGGAGTCCTGGCACAAAAAGCAGCTGAAGTGTTGAAGAGTGAGGATTTATGTTTTCATGCTGTATCATCTTTCCTCTTCCCCCATGACCTGCTTGTAGTAGGATAACTCTGTTACTGGGCAGTAAGTCTTTGGGGCCTGCCTAGGAAGTGCGTGTACAGATGCATTGGACTGAGCTTCCAATAAAATATTTATTGCAAGGACATTGGGGAAACTCAAGTCTTTAACCTGTGGTGTTTGCAGATTACTGTGCTTAATAAAAATGTTACAACCTCTGTAAGTTCAATGAGTTGGAAGAGCATTTTAAATCTTGTATATAGTCCTTTTTTCTATGAAACATCAACGAAAAAAGTTAATGCAGCCTTTTAACTTAAATATTCAAGCACAAGAAATCAAGGAAGTTAAAAAAAATGATAAATTAAAGATTTGCTCAAGAAAACTGCATTCCTGAGCTAGAAAGAAATTAGTGATATAAAAAGTAAAGTGGTACACTCTTGATCTGAGTAGTGTTGCTACAGAAGCCTTAACTTTTGAAACCTGTAATACAAACTAACATCTTTACAGCCGTTAGCAGGTTTTTTCATTGCTGCTGTTAGCCTTTGCTTTTGTGCTGAAGTTAAGTGTATATGTACAACATCTAATGCAAAGGCTCTTAAGCTGTTCTTTGCATAAATAGTTATTAACAGGCTTGTGAAGTGATGCATGGATTTGGCAAGAAGAGAACCCAACTGGGAGAAAACAAAAAAAAAAAAAAAAAATCAGTAAAGCTAAGGATTAGAGCTGACAGAAGAAATTTCCACTGAATAATTACTGACCTTATCACTGAAAAATTTCTGGAAGCCCAAGTTTAGTAGTCCAGGTAGTCTGGCAATTTCTTTAGATATTGGACCCTGTCAGATTAAAGTAGTTGAGTTTACAGTTTCCAGAAAGTTTCTAGGCTCTAATTTCAAGTTAGTGTTTTTGTTGTATAGAAAAATCAGATACTTTAGAAGCTTTGATTCTACAGACGTTATTTCTTTTTCAATTTTGAAGAAGTAATAAAAAATAAGCAGGACTCAAAAGAACAGAAATAACTAAGTTTTCAAATACCAACATTTGCACTGGAGCTATGGTCAAATAAGAGTTCTGTGCTGGTACAAACAGTTGTTAGCTTTTGGGTTTTTTTTCAGGTGCTTTCTTCTAGCAGAAGAGAAAACTATAAGGTGGAAAATTTAAACATGGTTTAAGTAAAATAATAGCCCCAAACTTAAACTACTTTTATAATTACTTTTGTTTAGGATTGGTTTTAAGTTTACTCTTTAGGGGGATACTTTGGGTTACATGTAAACTTACATTTCTTATGCTTCATTTTCTGTCTTTGTCTCCTCACTTTGAAACTAACTAATCTGCATAAGGCTACTTCTGAAAAGCCCTTGTTTTTTAGAACTTGAAATTAAATAGTTTTCAAAGGGACACTCATAGATTATAACATAAGAGTATTATATTTTGAGTTTAAAATTACAGCAATCCTGAGCAAATACATTAATATTATAATTTTCAAAGGTGCCTGTGTGATTTTTATCTGAGTGATTTAATAGTTTTAAAATACCTTGGTTTCTATTTCTTGTTTCCTTTTAATTTATTTCATTGTCTGTACATCTCTTTTTCTTTTGTCACATATTGGCTTTGTTACTTTTTTCTAGCTATGACTTGTCCTATTTCTTCCTGCTTGCCTGTTGCCTTTCTTCTAACTTTTGTTAGCATAGACCTTGAAGTGTAGGATATCTAAAAGTTTTTAATTCCTTTTTTTTTTGTTGACTTTTTCTTTCAGGATAACATTTTGTCATCTGCCTTTCCAAAGTAAATGGCTGTATGTGGGCACCGAAAGAGGAAACATTCACATTGTCAACGTGGAATCATTTACTCTCTCAGGCTATGTCATCATGTGGAATAAAGCCATTGAACTGTGAGTTTAATCAAGTCTGTTGAGGGGAGGGAACAGAAGTGTCCCAGATGTTAATATTAGTTGCAGAAATGTCATTGTTACCTAGAGTGACCTCTGTATTAGTCTCACTACACTAAATACATGATCAAAGTACATAAAGTCATGTAAATACTTTTTATTCTCATAAAATGTGGTGTGTTAATGTTAATATATGTTTCTCCTTAAATACTATTTTATCAGAGTGCCTGGAATAGGCATAAAAATCATCTGTGGTAGTAAAGAGCTAGAAAAGTAATATATATGAAAATATTATGTGGCTGCTACTTGGGCAGGCATGTCACTTGTACAGTTTTGGGATGAAAGGCCAAAGGATAAAAATATGTGTATGCATTGCAAGAGGACTGATACATGCTGAATATAAAACTACTATCTGAAAATGTAAATTCAAACAAGCTTACTCAAAGAGCGAAGTATATCTTTTTACAACTACTGTGCCATTGCGCCTCCTTTTTAAATAATAAATTTGTGTATGCAAATGTATGTTTTCACTGACAAAATGCTACTTGTGTGCTGCTGTTCCTATTTTGTTTTGTTGCCAGAATGTTATGTCTATCCTCAAAATGTAGAACCATAGAATTTTTTGGGTTGGAAGGGACCTTTAAAGGTCATCTAGTCCAACCCCCCTGCAAGGAGCAGGGACATCTCCAACCAGATCAGGTTGCTCAGAGCCTCGTTCAGCCTGGCCTTGAATGTTTCCAGGGATGGGGCGTCTACCCACCTCTCTGGGCAACCTGTTCCCTTGTTCCACCACCCTCATTGTAAGAATTTTTTCCTTCTGTCCAGTCTGAATCTACCTCCCTCTATTTTGAAACCATTACCCCTTGTCCTGTCACAACAGGCCCGGCTGAAGAGTCTCTCCCTGTATTTCCTGTAGGCCTCCCAGTAGGTACTGGAAGGCCACTATAAGGTCTCCCTGGAGCCTTCTCTTCTCCAGGCTGAATAGCCCCAACTCTCACAGCCTGTCCTCATAGGAGAGGTGCTCCAGCCCTCTGATCATCTTCGTGGCCCTGCATACATGAAGTCTATCACTTGTCAAAGTCTGTGGAACAAACACAGCTCTTCTTTAGTCAATCTTCTTCAATAGCAAGAAGTCAATATGAAGGCTGAACTTTGTGTTGTTTTAACAGTGCCCAGCTTACGCAGTTTATGAATAATGGCAAGACCTGTTTTCCTGCGTGAAAATAAACATTTTCTCCAAATGTGTCAATTCTGTAACAACAAGCATTAAGATAGATATTGTAAAGCTAATAACAATTTTTTATGTTGTAAATAAGCATAAATAATCGTTTCATTCCTATAAAAATGTGAAACTAAGTGGCTAAAAATAGACAAAGTATTTATGAGCTTGAAGATAAAAGTAAAAGTGACTCCACACTAAAAGTCAGTAGCTTGCTTGCACGTAGTCTGTATCTGCGGCATCTGTATTAAGTGCAATCATTTTGACGTGTGGGTTTGGTCAGGGGGAATTTTTTTTATTAAATGGAAATATTTTTATGTTTAGGTCGTCCAAATCTCACCCAGGGCCTATTGTCCACATTAGTGACAATCCAATGGATGAAGGAAAGGTAGGATATGTTTAAAGACTACTCAATACATTATTTTTTTAAGACTTTTTTTTTGAAGTATAGGTATCACTGCTGTTTAAGGAAGGATTAAGTAATGAGATCAATGTTGAAAGCATGAAGGAAGGCTAAATCAAGGTTTTAAGCTCTGAAAATAATACAAAGCAAGGTACAGACATGACTGTAGGACACATTAGTGGAATAATTGAATGCATCTTGTCATCAGAAAGACTTGAAAACAGAGCTGAAAGTACTTAATTGCAAAAATTCTTGAAGCTATAGTAACTTCAGAAAATACAAATGATCTATTTATTCTGGTGTATTCCACTCCCACTCCACATTTAATGATTGTTAATTAAAGTTTGAGAATTACTGGTTTTATAAATCAGGCTATCAATCAGTGTTTTAGAATCTGACCTTACACTCCTCTTCTTTCTCATTTAAAAAAAGATTGCTAGAAAAAAAACTGAAGGTCTTGCAGTGGTGAGAACCTCCTGTGTACTCACTTTTAAACTTTGTTCATGCTATTAGCCTTCTAATCACTGGAAGAATGCAACACTTATTCTAATTTTGCATAAATATCAGTTGTATTAGCTGGAAGTTTAGGACAATGACAACAAGTACAAAGTAAACCTCCCTAACGTTGAGGTCTTCACTACTTCTCACTAGTTTTTGTCTTCATAACTACTTACAGTTCCTACATGTAGTATTATGCTGTATCTCTTTGGGGCAAGAACTACAGCCATTGCAAGTGGTATTATTTTGCTTATCCTTGTACAGACTTAGTATCTCTGCTTATCATTGCAGCTTCTGATTGGCTTTGAGTCTGGAACAGTGGTATTATGGGATCTGAAGTCAAAAAAGGCAGATTACAGATACACGCATGATGAGGTAACTTTTTATCTGTGTTACTTACTACGAGGTTCTAATAGCAATTTTTTTTTTATTTCTTCTGCTTCTGTCACCAATGGATTGCTAAATAGGTCTCCTTGAAATTGCAAGTACTTGAAGATTTCTCTAGGAGTCACAGAGTTTAGATAATAGAAACTTTAGGCCAAATAAGCGTACGCTAAGTTGAAGTTCATGAAGCAATGAATGGTGGCATGGATTGGATTTCTTGACTGATTTCAGGAGCTGGAGGAGGAAGCTTTCAGATCTTTTTCTGATATTGGATAGTGTAACATTCACCTGTGTTAAGATGTTAAATCTTAAGTTGAAACAAGATGGTTTAGCAATTCCTGTAATTTGGAATCTCTCACATATTCTGAAAAGTGGAGGGGGAAAAAGAAACCACTGAATAGTCTTGCTAGGACATTTTTATAAACCTACCTTTTCTTTGTAGGATAAGATCAAGGTTTGAAATCAAACTGGGGGAGGTTTAAAAAGAAAAATGGCATTTAATGGCATTAATTTCTTTAAAATGTGATTCTTGAGAGAATGAAGGCTTTTTGAAAGGCTGAGATTAAGAAAAATCATTCAACATAGTATGTAAGTCTCAGTTACATTACATTGATTGTAAAATGTCTGTATCATTGTTCAGTACCAGCTAGGCCTGTTTCTTGTATTACATGTGTATTTTCCTTAGCTTTGTGCTGAACATTTCACAAGAAAGGATTTAGGGATTTTTGTGCTGGTTCTGGTTCAGTACTCATGCTTGTGTGTGTTAGCTCTACCAATGGAGAGTTTCTCTCAGAGGAGGCTCTGAAGAGGTCTAAGCCTTGGATCATCAGAGCTGTATTAGAACATCAGAACTGAATGAAGTTTCTTTGTGTGTTCAGGAATGTCTATATAAGCCTCAAAGTATGTTATGTGAACAGCAATTTTCTATCTTCCAGTTTCATTGCATGTGCCTAATTAATTCCTTCTGTTGCTTTTTTCTAAACTGACTTGTATCTTCATCTTTTTCTAGTCTTAATCAAGTTCTTCCTATACTTCTTATTCTTCTTGCTCTTTTCTAACTTTCTTTTTTTAGCTATTCTATTTTCTCTTTGTTTTATAAAAGAGAAACACAACAACATAGTATACTCAAGATATGGGCATGCTGAATTTGTGATGTGAAATAATTATGTTTGGTTTTGTTTTCCTTTTCTCTTAATCTTGATACTGGATTAGCCTTTTGATCCTTCAAGCACTAAGCAGATGCTTCGTTGGAAAAACCTGCTATAAAACTAGTCTCATTTTTCAGTGTTAATTGTTAGCTCAAAGTCCGTTCTGTTTATGCATAGCTTCACATTTGCATAGTTCAACAATAAAAATGTTTAAGTCTTTCTGCAGTTCTTCACTGGAATCCCAATTTCTATCTTGAATATGCTTTGATACTGTCAGCAGACTTATCACCTTAATATGCTTGTTCTAATTTTCTGAATTGTTTATGAATAAACTGAGCACAGATCCTTCAGGATCTCTACCAATTACCTTCATCCATGAACTAATCACCTAGTGTCAGCCTATCTTTATTCTAGCTTGCTTTTCTTCATGATACCTTAATCAATTATTCATCTATTCAAGGATCTCTAGTCTGTTTGGTTTCAGTTTCCTTTGAGGGGTGTTACTGGAAGACTTTGAAAACTTTGTAGACAGCTTAATTGGTGTTTCCGTTAACCACATATTTGTTCACATTTTCAGAGGTTTGTTGGATATGATTTCCTTTTACAAAAAGCATGTTGACTTCTCTTACCTGCTATGTTATACTCATCCACATGTTAACTCTATTGTTTAAAGTTTTGTTGCGGTTTCTGGAAACTTACCTAGGGTAGACACTATGCTGCTTATTCTGTTTTTTCTTTGGATTTTGTTGTCCGTTTGTTTAAAAACGGACTCTGTACTTATCTTCCTGAACCAATCCTGATTTGAGAGGTTGCAAACAGCAGCAAATAGCTCAGCTTATTCATCTTTTATTTCCTTTAGAATTTATAAGTGAATGTGTAGTTGTTCGTTTTGGTTTTCTTGATTGCAGAAGAGGTAATCAAATACTTCGGGTCAGATCCTTTGGTAAAGAAATGTGCATTATCATAAGTTGCAATGGATAGGAAGGGGAAAGAAAAAATGAAGATGTGTAGAGTGAACTTGATGAGTTTCTCTATTCTCATTAGTCAGAATCAACATAGAGTAAAGTTGCTTAAAAAAAATATTGGCCATTCCAGTCTTAAAAGTTGAAGTATGCTTTTTCTGTGAGATCAGATTGCCCTTTAAGAAAATTCTTTTTCTCTTTGGAAAAAGAATTACTGTATGCAGTAATAATTTGTTGATTCTCATCCATTTAACATTGTATGACAAGGAATTTCTTCTTCAATGGGTAAGTTATTTAGATCTAATCTTCTATGGGGAAAGGCAGAATAGAATAATGTCTTTTTTTTTTTTAACTTAGCTTTGATACACTTAGGCAGTTTCAAGTTCTTCTGGATTCTGGCCTGAATGGCATAGAAATAAAAAGATTAATTTTGTCTAACAGAATTGGAAAATGTCTGTTTCTTGAAAGGTGCAGAGTGCACTGTAATTGTTTCTGGACTGGTGGCCTTGAGAGAGATTCTGTCACATACAGAAAAGATAATGAACAGAAAGCTGCAGAAAGTGGATGATTCTATGTATGCTATATATATCTGTCCCTCTTTTTTAGTGCAAGTCAGGTGACATGGGGCTTCTCCTGTATCTTTCTTTCATTTTATTCTCCAGTGGCTCTCAGTTTTGTATTTAGCTGCAAAAGTGGAGAATCTCCCCCCATGTGTTGGTGAAACGAATATTCAACTTCATAAAGTTGTCTTTCTAATCATATTATGATCAGTGCTGACTAACTAGTGGCCTATTTGAGTATACTGTTCTTGCTGGTTTTCAGCTAGCACAGTTTCAAGTAAGTGAGTGTAAGTGTTCGGAAATGCACAAGAAACGGACTTTTCATTGCATTTTGCAAGAATAAAATGATATTGCCAAATAATAAAAACTTTGCTAGTTTTTATGAGCAGCTTCTTTAACAGATAGGAGAGAACTGTTCTCACTTGCTTAATGCTGGAAAGGGTTACTAGGGAAAAGTGGGTAACTTAGTTTTAGACAATTAACACCATAACTGATACTGTGAAAAATACTGACTGGCATTGTTGGAATTCTGATAATAAGGTAACCTGTTCATTCTAGTTGAATAACTTGGCAATTAAAATACTTAGCCAAAAATGAAATGTCTACGTGTGTATAGTAAGCAAATAATTCTTTTCAGCGGCAGACTAATACAGTTGTGTACATTTTGAAGTAGAAGGGAAAATCAGAAACCAGGGAAACTGAATTGAGCGGGACATGGGGAGGGTACATCTACAGTGGAACACGATCCATGTTTTCTTCCTCTCTGAACATGTGTGCCTGCCCAGCACCCTGCTCTGACAGCTGCGGCACAAGAACACTAGCAGCACTCATCCCAAGGACAGGAATGCTTATAGAGTGGGTGACAGCACCACCTCTAAAACCTTTGTAAGCATATTTCTGTTTAACTGTGGCTGGAGGATGCAGCTCTAGGTCGTGATTAGTATTAGTGCTAATTGGTGTATTGTTCCCTCCACAACATTCTAGTTTATAACATAGAATTTACTTAGAATTTGGGGTTTTTTCACTGTTACAAATGAGATCCTGAACTTATAATAAAAAGTATACAGTAGTGTAACAGTAATATGTATAGAATTAGTAAGAAGAATGCAGAAATGTAACATTCTTTTTTGGAGAAGTTGAAGGAAATTATTTGTAACATAACGGAACTACAGTTGTGAATGAACTTTTCTTTAGAAAGATTCTTTGAAAGTCTTTTGTCAAAACATCCTTTTTGTCTTGGGCAGCCTCAGTGGAAAAATAAGACCAAAATCTTTTTCAATCATTCTTGAGCCTTTTGTGTTCAAACATTGGGGATTAAAAAAAAAAGAAATTTATGTGTTTCTTATGTGGAATACAGTTTATACTGTGAATGTTTCTCATACTATTATCAGCTGTGAAAGAAGAAAAACAAATTTCTCAACTATTAGTTTTGTTTCTAAGAAATTGAAGTGCAACGTCTGAAAACTGAAACTAATTTTTAGTAAAGTCCATTATTCGATTAGTATTTTGCTCCATTTGAAAGTAAGCTTTGATAGCATTAACTCAGCAAGTATATTATAGATTACTGTTTCTAGGCTTAGTGGTCTAGTACATGGCTGAGTGTAAGAGATTTTTTTACAGCATTAAAAACATGTCAAAGTAGCCTGTGGGATTGAGGGGCGAAGGGGAAGCAACCCTGATATGTGACTTGCCAGAAACTAAAGCATGTCAATGCAGTTATTAGGTGCTTGCACATTTCATTGCATCAAAACAATCTTGATAATATATTGCTATTTAAGTCTAAGTAGCTATGTTCTTTTTTGGTTTTTTTTATAGCTTTTTTCCCTTCTTCCTTTCTTAGGCTATTGACAAGAGAGTTAGCATAGGTATGCTTGCTTTAGATATTTTGGTAAACCTGTAGAAAAGGAGTCAGTGTCATCATCTGTTCAAGTTTACCAGAAAATACTGTTAGTGTCCATGCAAGTGGAGGACTATCATAATAAGACAGTGAAATGTGAATAGACTATGGTGAACAGTATGGTTTGCAGAATAACTAATCTTGTATCATGGACCTTACCAGTCATGCACAGTATATTTCAAGCTCAGGTAATGGCACAGAAGAGTAAAGGGTGATGGTCAAATGCAAAGAATGGTGAAAGGAATTTGCCAGGATTCTGGTACGTTCCTGTGGGAAAGTACGCAGAAACATTTTGCCAATTTTTGTGTTGTACTTGAAAGGAAAGCAAGGAGATGCATATTATTTTAAAAAAGAAAAAAAATGGTTAATTAAAGTTATTTCTTTTCTGAGTTGTAGCAACTGTACTTACAGTAGTCTAAACTTGGTATTAGAAAAAAATGGGTTTAAAAAGTCTTAGAAACACAGGAAACTGCTTAAAATTAATAGTTTTTGTATTCACATCAAAATATCAATTTTCTGCATGTATCTTGCAGGAAGGTAGGGCACGAAGAGTGATCTCAAGCTGTTCTGAAATAGTATTCATATGATCAGCTGTAGGGTTAAAATAAACCTGTAGGAATTTAAAAGATTTTTTTGTCTATGTATTATGAATTGAAATGTTAAATCTCATTGCTAGAAAAATACAATAAAAAACTTAGTCTTTATTGTTGAACACTTCTCTTACGTTGTGAGGTTGTACTTGGAATTACTAATTTTTGTACTTCTTTAAAGAACCAAGAAATTATAGTGAATTTCTAGGGATATTGACAAGCTATTGCAGCAGTAAAACTGAATTTCATAAAAAGTTTTTAAGCATGCATTAATCTCTTCAACAGCTGGTGATCTACTTAAAATATTTCTGTAGGAGACTTGCATATAAAAGCTTTTGATTTTGTTCCTCAGGCTTTTTCACTTGATTTGTGATTGCATGTCACAGCCCTACAGTCCTCCCTCAGGTAACTGTTGCAGCCATTGCAAGAATGTTTCTTTCTGAAAATCAGATACTTCCACCTTCTTTGCAGGCAGTATAGCAGTCATTTTTCCACATAGGATAATCCTTCTGGAAAAGCTGTTCAAAGCGAGGCTTCCTTTGTGCACTGCCTGTATCCACATAATACTCCACGATGGCTAGTTCCTACATTTCTGGTTGAGTTTTGGCATGTGTAGGGTAGCACAGTCAATATTGTTGGGTTTTTTATTCAAAAAAGTAAGATTTGTTTCCCCCTCCTCTCTGCCCAAAAACACATAACTGTCTCGGAATTTTTGAAACAAACTTCTATGTAGTCCAGAACAGCTGCCTTAACTTTGAATTAAAGTGCAGGGAATAAAAGGAATACTTTTCATAAGAAACCTTCAGTTATAATTAAGTAAACTGAAACATTGATTTAGGTAATTTTTTAATAGAGCATTCTCTGTGTAAATTCGTGTACAGATTCTCTGTAATTGGTGCATGTTTGTAAATGGAAGGATTCAGAATGTTAGTGAGGTCAGGACTTGGGTTACCTGTGCAGACAACTGCTTAAGGATACAAATGCCTTGTACCTTAAATATAGCAACAGTGCTCTGTGGTACTAGTGCATGATCTTGTCATAAGGGATTGCTCTGTTTGGGATCCATATGAACAGTGATATATTCCACAAAAATATTTGACACAGTTGAATTGGTGCCAGCTGATTTAAGCATACTGCTGCACTGTGGTACCAAAAGGGTGCCAGGTGAAGTTTAAATCAGTATGAGAATTATGATTAAAACTTCGGGAGTTCTATTCTGGATCAGTAAGTTTTGTGTAAAATACTGGGAAAAAATATATTATTCCTAGGGACTTTTTACTGTGTAAGAAGTTATGTATAGATTTGCAGCCTCAGTGCATTCTGTCTGATTTTTCTGTCTTGATGTTATGCTTTCTTGCAGATTCTAACACTAATATTAAGCATGTAAAAAATGTCAGAACTTTTGCTTTTGAGTATTGGGATGATTTTTCAGTTATCAGTTTTGTTTTGGTGATTGATGCTATTCATATCAACCAACTAGTGCTGCCTGAAGTAACTGTGCTTTTTTCATTGTAACTGACTGGTAACTATAGATATACTAGCCTGTTGGTATACCTAGAGATTATGCTACAGCTACTTGCAGGTCTGGTTTTATTTTTCAGGCTTACAAGAAGTTGTGAATTGTGTAATAGGAAAGGATAGTCCTCTGTACCAAAGTCTATTGTACTCAGCCCACAGAATTTTTAATTGGATTATTTTAAAAATACATAAAACATGTATTTTGGTTACACTTCAAATAATATTTAGCTGTATTGCTAAATGTAACCAAATGCTCTATAAAACTAGGTAATGAATGGCCATAAAGCCAAAGGCTTCCTTATTATCTTTGAGTATTCTTTCCGTCCCATCAGGTTCCTTCCAGAAATTAAGTTATAGCAGTCATCCTTCTCCTTTGTGCTGAGTTTAACAGATCTTTTTATGTTCTTAAGCATTAATGCCATTTCAACAGTAATCGGTTGTTGCGTTTCCTTCCTCTTGACCTTCTTTTTCAAGAAGAGGAGAAAGTGTTCGTTTCTCATATTTGTTTTCCCTCCTATAAAGCTTAATTTCTTACTGGTTCTTAAGACCTATTTCTTCATAAACATGTATCAAAACCTGTTCCATTTACACAATGGGCTGTTGTCAGGGATAGGTTCCACAGGAGAGAGTAGTTAAAACATACTTATTGCATTGTATTGCTAATCATAGTATAGATAATTTGTTTTCTTAATGAAAAGAGCATCTTGAAATGCAACCTTTTGCTTTACTGAGTCTGCACTTTCAAACTTGCTGATCTCTGAATTTGTCTGGTACTATGTTGGTAAATAAATAAAAAAACCCCAATATTTATGCAAAACTTCTTTTCTAATATCTGCTTTTATTTGCTAAATAAAATTTTTTTACAGATAGAATGAGCAAGATTATTTCACTTTGACTGTAGGAGACTTCATGTGAGATGTCTAGATTTGAGGTACATATGTGTAGATGTGATATTGGTACACCGAATCTGTCCTCTAACAATTTATAGTAATTCCACACTGCATAGGAAACAAGATAAAATTTTAATAAGAAATGCTTAACTAAATCTGTAGTTCCTAGATATCCAGATTTTCTGCTACTTTAAGGTGAAAAGTTATTACTGGAGGCTCTGCACTCATGTAGTGTAGTCATTTTCCTCTGTCATTTAGTCTCTGGATTCTCCCAATCATATTGCTGGAAACTGTCTTGTTTTTCTGTATAACTTCATGAAATAAGATGATCTGATCTGTATGTAATTAATTTAGGCAAAGCTACCTTAGATCTATCTTGTGTAATTTGCTCTTCACCTAGTAACTTATGCCAAAGCTTTCACTGCTAGTTAGAGTTCCCTACTATTTGCATTTCCTCACAGAGGAAATCCCGAGGTGCCTGAGGACCTAAAGAGAGTCTAAGCCCTGCTTACAGACAGGATCTCTACTGAGGGTATCCACTCAAAAGATGGTATTGTACAGCCCATCAGCTTTCACATATTCAGGTCCTGCTTTCAGTTTACCTAGAGTAATGTCTTTACTGGGAAGGTAGATTTGCTTAACGCTTGTGGTGATATCAAAGTTCCATACTTCTAGCAGGTAATACTGCCTTCCGCACCTTTTGTGTAGTAGAAAAATACTTCGGGTTTTCATTATTTATTGATATTTTCATGCTGTAACTAAAATTTCCTTGAACATCACCTAATGTCTCCATGTACTAAGAGATGCTGGAAATGGTAATGGCACCAATCTTTTCTTAGTTGTTAATCTTTTCGCTTTATTTGTACTCCTTGCTTCATTGTTTACTTTTCTTTCACCTTGGGGCAGCAACTAGATTTCATTTAGTCAGTTTTATTTTCTGCTATAAGACTTCATATGGTGTGGCTTAATTATTCCATTCCTGATTTTATGGATATAAAGATGTTTCTCTATTAATGGAAAGATTTACTAGGAGATTCCAACACTTTCCTGTTCCTCAAAACTGCAATTGCGGCATTAGAGTGCTTAATCAGGCTAGTATTTTGGTTTCATCATCATTTCCAGAAATTCTTGTCATTACTTCAGTTCTCATTTTACTTATGTTCTCAGCACATACTTGCCTCTTGCAAGTGTCTAGACATCTCAAAATGCCACTTAAAACTTTGACTTGATAATTTCCTCAAGTAAATATTTTTTGTATGGGCAGTGTATTTTTTCCAATAATAAAAAAAGATGTTAGCAAAGTTCGAATATGTGCTTGCAGTTATTCTCTGGAAAAATACTTTAATACTACACTCCAAAGAGAATTTTTTTTTCCCCTTAAACATGTCACTACAACAAAGACAGTATTGTTGATGGAATAAAGTATGTGTGAAAGAAGTACTTTGAAACAGAAAAATTACAATGGTAAGTTAGGACATACTAAAAGCAATATGATTTAATACTTCCTCCAATTTCCTTTTGCTGTCTGATGTCATTGAGGAAGTAGCAAGGATAAAATGATGCTAAGACACTCAGCTTATACTGTTCTGTGGTTTCTCTTTTCTTGCAAAGGCTATCCACTCTGTGGCTTGGCATCATGAAGGAAAACAATTTATTTGTAGTCACTCGGATGGTACCTTGACCATATGGAATGTAAAATCTCCTACCAAACCATTCCAGACAATCACTCCACACGGTAAGATGAAAATGGATACCCACTGTGTATGACAGCTCTTAAAAGACAGAAAACTTTTAATAGGAATGTGTTCTGCAAAGCCAAGTATTAAAAATGAGCTTGCAGTGCAAGTAACAAACTGTCAACAAATTCTGATAGATTTCATTTTAAAGAGTCTTTATGAAATAAGAATCCAAATCAGTGCCTTTTTGTCTACATTTCTGAACTATAAGCTTGCCTTTCACACAGTGACATTGGTCTCAAAATTACCTAATGCATATTTTGCAGGGCTTGCTTTTTGCTTGACATTACAATCCCATATGTTGTTTAAAATACGTATAAGCAAGCATCTGTTTCATGTATAAATGTGTAGATTACCATAGAAATTCTTGGAAAGGTTTATAATAGAGTAAGACTAGCATCTGGTAAGATGTTCCCACTTCTGAGAAGTCTTGCATTAATGTTAATCTAGGAAATTATATGTTGTTCTGTGAAATATGCTGCTGCTTTTCAAAAAAGCTCTATACCAATGCTAGGTTTACATGGTGTGCACTTGTCTAAATCATCTCTTAGCCACTTATTTACCTCAGATTCTTAAGTATGACTGTAACAGTGAGGATAATCTGTGAGGTTACAGTTGTAATACAGGATGCTGTAGTTAAGCATCCTAGTGTACTTATCTGAGCCTCCAGCAAGCCCATGTTTACTGTGCTGACTGTGGAATAGAGTGGAAGAAGGAAGCTATGGATTTCTATATGATCCTGTAACAGTACAAAAAAACCCTAACCAACCAAACCTGACTGCTGCTGTAGTAGTAAAACTAGTTAGACAGTACTTTAATATGTTTTAGCCTCTTTTCATAAAGGCTTTTATTTTGATCTTGGACTGCAAATTAATTTTTCTGCAGAACTTTATAGTTGTTTGTATCAGACTTTATCAATGTTCATATAGAAAATATGCATATTTATACTGTACTCTTAATTTCTGCTGACTCTATGGGAAATTTTGTGTCTGTAGAAGCTTTAGTTGCTGGTAGTGCACAGTAGAAAGAGTGGGCCTTCATGTTTGAGTCTTAGCCTTTAAGGATAAGATTCAGTATGAAGCTCATTTTACGTGTAAGCTGACCAATTTTAGTTGCAAAATGGTAGACAGAAGATGAATTGTAAATCTCCCAGGACTACTTAAAACAACTTTTTTGAAAACAAATATTCTACAACACTTAAAAAAAAAACAAACAAAAACCACCCTGTTAAAAAAAGCCCTGAACCTAAATATTCTAGGTTGGTGTATTGAGAGTTTTAACAAATGTACAGATGTTTAATGATATTATTGCTAGGCATACTATATAATTGTAAGAGATGTTGAATATATGTTTGTATGAGTGTTCTACTTTGCAAGTTGCATAGTGAATTTCAAAAGTTGTCATTGTGTTGTGGAACTCTAAGATGAATGTAAGAAAATAATTCCCTTTAGGAAAGCAGCTGAAGGATGGAAAGAAGCCGGAA
This sequence comes from Ardeotis arabs, assembly GCA_011801015.1. Lineage (NCBI taxonomy): Eukaryota > Metazoa > Chordata > Aves > Otidiformes > Otididae > Ardeotis > Ardeotis arabs. The sequence continues at coordinate 143,337 of JAAGAY010028867.1, read as the reverse complement.
CCATGCAAACCTATCCTTAAGGTGGAATATAAAACAACTAGAGCTGGGTAAGACTTGTTTTGTATGCAAAATTAACGTATGTAAAATAAATGCAACTTGCTGGGAATGTACTTCATTTCCCAGTTGTTGGAATAAATATCCTGATGGCACTGAGCTATGGTAAAAGAGCTGAAACAGTTTCAGTAAATCAGATATTGCTGAATAAACTTCAAAACCATATGTGAACAAATTACTATATACAAACCTTAAGTAAAGATACTGCTAATGCATTATCTACATGCTTCTTCCATGCTACTGAAGTCATTTGTGGTTTTGCTGAATGTTTTGAGAATATAAAAGAAAAACAGCTGATAAAGCTCAAACAACGCTAAAGCACAGACCTGAAACACTGACCTTTGACAAGTAGCCTGATATGACTACTCTAAGTTCTGAATATATATATTAGTCTCCCAAAAATATTACTGACAAAAGCTTTTCTGGTAGAGTGCACTAATTCATGCAATGAATTGTGCTTAATTATGCACATTGAGAACGTAACAAAGCGGTAATTGCAACAAGAGGCTCAGATGGAATGACAGTATCTTGAGTAGCATGTTTTGTTACCAAGACTGCAATTAGGATTGAAGGATTTCATGAGCTGTGTGGATTTTTTTATTTGTGGTTCTAAAGTGCTTTGAAGTTTTTGAGTAAAAAGTGCAATAAATCTTTCATGGAAGCCTGTTCAGCTACTTGCAAACGTCAATTTTTTTAACTTTTTTTTTTTTACTGTTGGAGATTTATTTGTTGTTTTTCATTTACTTTCTGGGCATGCAAATCCATTGAAGATTGTTTTACTTAGTTGATGTACTGTAGATTTCTACTATATATTGGTATACTCATATGTATAATATCAGTGGCTTTGTACGTTTTTATTGTTTGCTAAAAGTGAGGTTAAGAAAAATTTAAGACCGTGGCTAATTCACAGATGTTTGAAGATCTGTGATCAGTTGAGAAGCTGTATTTTACTTGCAGCAGTCTACATCTGTCTGCATATTCTTTCCTCAACTGAAATGTCAAAAGCTGATCTAAAGAAAGATACAGATAACCAAAAGTAGTCTCAGCTTCAGCAAGGTACAATTTCTGCAATCAAAAGCCTTCTGGTACAAATAGTCATTCTGAAGGAAAAGATTAGTTTGAAGCTTGTTCTATGCAATTATAATATTACAGTGTGAAAACTAGTTAACTTTTCACACAGTTTAAAGAGGAGCTTATTATAGTATAATTTCTAAGGATACATATCTCTTTAGGGAGACTATTTTTTCCTAGTGTGGGCTTTTAGTGTTCATCCCAACTGAATGTTTTGATGCATTTCAATTTAATATTTTCTATTTTCTACATCTTCAGTCTACTTCTAAATCTGTAACTATTTTGATACTTTTACAGATCTTTAAGAAGGAAAAAAAAAAACCACACCAAAACCGCAATTTGCACTATGGTGTTGAAGCAGTGCACTGAAAATCTCAATTCACTTATTGCTACATGTACTTCAGTTCACACTTCAATTTTCAGTAACCTTCTTGCATGAGATTTAAGGCAAGACAGAACTACCTTTCAGTGCTTAAAATTTTGATAGTCTTTCTCTTTACCAATTGAAATTAATTAGGTATAAACACGATACAATTCTGCCTTTTAGCTATAGCACTATCACTTGTTGTTCATGGCTTAATTTCTGTAGCACACAAGAGAATAATTCCTCCTTTTCTAGAAATACTTTTGGCTACTGTTGGAGGCAGAATATTGAACTAGGGGGACCCATGGTCTAATTTGTGGCCATTACTTTGATATCTCTTCCTCAGTCAGCAGAACTCTTTGATCCTGTCAACTCTTCAGTCACAGGATTTTCTGAAGGATCAAGCAGACTGTGAAATAATTGTGGAAACTGAAAGCTTATCTCAGTCTGCTTTGCCTTCAGTGCTACAAACAGAGCACATTTCAGCCGAGCCTTAAACTCATGAAGTGCAATATGTGCATAAACTAAACCCTCTATACAGGATTTTTGAGAAGAAAAGTGTACCTAATCTCTTGCATTTGTTTCAAATGCTAACTAGTGAAAGCCATTTAGAGACTATGGGAAAGATGGTGTTATAGCAGAAGACCAGAAAAAAAAAAAAATCTCTTCGGCATCTTTTTCATGATGTGTCAGGATACCTGTTTTCCCCTACAAACTTTCCAGGTACTGACATACTAGTTGCTTCCAAGGTAGACACGAAGTGTAGGATTCCTACCTAAAATGAGCATAAAAGTAGATCAGAGGAATTTCACGCTCTACGTGCCTGTTTTTCCTCCAGAAATGTCACCTGGAATTTGAGGTGATAGTCAATAATGGGTGAAATTTCTTGCGTGTTATATGTATAAACAGTCAATCTGCTCTTTAAAAGGTATTATGCCCTATTCTAAACATAAACAGTATTAAAATGAGTGATAACTTTTGGTAATTGGGAAAGAAAATACCTTGTAAAATGACTATATTTACTTCATCTTGTTTTTCAATAAATGAAATACTAAATTGTGTATTATGTGCATATTGGAGCAAATGTGGATGTGTTTCAAGATATGTTTCTGTAAAGACTAAATTTTGAAGGGAAACCTCTAATCTCTTTTCTCAAGACTAGAAGGAATGTTTTTGCTTTGCTATACTCAGCCATTTAATTATGCAGTAGGAGTAGTCTGTCATAGTAGTTCCTTGAAATATGTGCTTAGTGGTAGGATGGAAAATGGATAAAACACCTAGAGTAAATGTGTGATGAGAGAATTATGGGCACTTATTTATGTCCTTGCGTCTTAAGAGATGTTAGGTCTTTGAAGCTTATCAAGCAACTGGTTGCTTCTCCAAGACAGTCATGTTATTGTGACTGCAGAATTACTTTACACCGTCTGCAAAATTGTTCATCCTTCGAGATTTACAGTAATTCTGTACGGGAAGTAAATGGGACTATTTGTTCCTGATCCTGCTGGAAAATTTTATATTATGGATTAATGAGGCTGTTGGCAAATCTAAATTTACAGTTCAGTAGAAAAGAAAGAATTCTAATGTTTAACAAAATTTTATAGATCTCATCTTGGCAAACAGTTGCAAAATGGGTTAAACAAGCAGTACAGAACAAAAAGGTTGGAAGAGATGTCTGACTTGAGTTATAGTCTTCTAACTCTTGGTTTTTATGTTTTGAAACACATACTCAAGCTACACATTGAATGGAGAGCTGATTTGCATTGTCCTTAATGTATTTCTGCTTAATGATATCTCATTGAACTTTATAATAAGGTCACAAAAACTGCCCGGTCGCTTTGAACGTATTATCTTGGCTTGATCCTGAATGCCTCTGCTTTATTCCAGGGAGCCTTTCATCATTCTCTCAGGAGGCTTGTCGTATGACACTGTAGGAAGAAGACCCTGTTTAACAGTTATGCATGGGAAAAGTACTGCTGTGCTAGAAATGGATTATTCTATTGTTGATTTTCTAACCCTGTGTGAAACACCATATCCTAATGGTAGGCTCTGTAATTTTTTTTTTTTCAGTACTTTGACGTGTTCTCTGGAGTTTTATCTCATCAGAATATTCTTTACTATTGCCTTTCTGTTTTATCTCTGGGGATCAGACTGCAGCAGCAACATCTGTTATCCCTATTATCTGAAGTCTGTTTTGCTTTCCAAAGCATCATAATAGAATAGTTCATTATAAAACCTGTTTAATTCAAGAAGAATGCTGATTTCTGGTTGCATGGTTTTTCCTTCTTTGTAATCCCAAAAACATGTGCAGAGAAAAAGTAACAACAATTGTAAGATGTAGTTACTGCAGCAGATGTGCTCATGCTCATCAATATTTGTTCGAGCACATAAGATATTTCCAGTCAATGCTAAATCTTGGTTAGCATTTGTGTAGTACTCTTAACTTTTAGTGACTTCATTCATTCCAGTACTCACATGAAGTTCATCACTAACCTGTAATCTCTTTTCTGCAGAAGGAGATTTTTTGTCGTAGTGTATGTAGTTGTCCCAGATTAGTAATACATTTCTAGTGACTCCAGTGTTTTTTTGCTGTGAACTTCCATCAGAGTATACAAAACTACTTAGCTCAGAATTTAAGGTCTGTCTGAAAGAGGGCAAGATAAACTTTGGAAACTCTTTCAGTTTTCTTATTTTAGTGTAAAGTCAGCTGTCTTTCAATCTGTTTTGTAAGCAATTAGAATTCAAACCGTGCTGAATATAAGGAAAAGCAGTTTGAGGGCGGGAGGATATTCTTGTTCGGTAATTGGCTCTTTCTCAAAAATAGTGCTTAAACAAGTTCCTCTGCATGTTCCTTTTCCTGTTACTTGAGCTGTTTAAGTGGTTCTAGCAAATCAGAAGAGAGTTGAGAATATTGAATTAAAGGGAGAGCATGGCTTTTCCAAACTAACTTGGAGTATTCGGGGGGTGAGTGTATAAAATGTCTTCAGAAACTGTATGGTCATCTAAGTGGCTTTTCTGCTCTTAACTGGTAGAATGCAAGGACTAATCACATTCTTGAGGCTGTGTATGCAAGAACTACATTTACCAATAAGTAACTTTTTTCTTTCTTGTTTTAAGACTTTCAGGAACCATATGCTGTAGTTGTTCTCCTAGAAAAGGACTTAGTACTGATTGACCTTGCACAAAATGGGTAAGAATCTTGTGTGGTCTTTTAAATGGTTGGCTGCAGTGGTCAGCCTGTTGTTCTGCTCTATAGCTTTTTAATCTATTGTAATACCTCCCTGTCTAGAACATAACATTTTAAGTATTAAGTATAAGGTTTCTTTATCAGAACCTGAGAAAACTTGTAGATCAACTTTTCTCAAGTTAATATGTAGTAGACGAGTAGAATATTAGGCAACTTTTTCCACACTTGATTGACAGAAACTACTCTTATATCACTGCTGCTTTTTAATAATCACAGTTTATTTTGAAGTTGATTACTTAATGCTGTGAGGGAAGCTTGGAATTTTGGGGAAGGGAGCAGGGAGAACAACTGTTCAGATAAGCCATTTAATTTTGCCTAATGCTGAGTGTTCTTATCACACAGATATTTGCTGATCTTATTGCCAAATGAATTGTTACCTGTGTTGCTTAAAGTAACTCAATACTGATGCAATAAATATGATAAATATAAAATTAGAATGGTAACATCTACTCCCTTGTTTACTACTGTGGCAAGAGGTTGCTTAACTGTAATATTCTATTACAGTTTTCACAACTAATACTTGCCTAACACATTTTGAGTCTCCTGTTACTTTGTCCAAGGAACAATCTGTATACTCTCTTAGGTGGTGATTAAAAATTCTGGATTCTGCAATTTTTTTTTATCAAGGATTTTGAGATTAGTATAGGCAGTAACAACTAACTACTAAGGGCTTAGTAACAGAGGAACCTGACAAGCAAGATCTTTGTAGTATTCTTGTTTAAAAGTCACCAATGGTTGATGAAGAAAAATTCTTGTGAAGAACATCCTTCTAGGACAAAACAAAAACCTATAAATATGTATACTAAAAGTCAATGGTGATACCTTGGATAGTGAAGACTGTTGAGTTTGAAAGAAGGTTAAGTTTGGTCCTAGTAGCTCTACAGCTGTTTAGTAATGTAATTTGGATTTTTCCCAATGTTACAAGACCATATGCTGTATCCAGACTTGTTTCTGATATACCAATGGCATTAAGCTTCCAGCATTCATATGTTGAGAGATTAATAAAACAAGTTTTAATGAGCTTAAAATAAAAAGGTTTGTACAAGGCTTTTTCTTAAGTGAAACAGTTTGCAGTGCCTGAAATTTGAAGTTAGGTTAAGATTTGTTGCATTATGTTAAAAAATCTTCAGCAATTATGTTTTTAGACAACTTATGGTATTTACTATAACTGACTTGCAAAGTATTAATTGCTTCACACCTGAAAAAAGCAACAAAATGCATAGGTTTTTGATGCAGGAGACTTTTTCTTGTCTTGCCATGAATTCATCATATTTTATTAAAATCAAGCCTTGTTTTCATTCAATTTTTAGAGATTGTTTTAACTTTCCAGATATTCTACATACAAATAGCTTTATACAGAGCTGTTTTCATCTTTTGTTGCTACTTTTTCCTTTAGATGGATTGAGAAGCTGTCCTCTTGCTTCTCAGAGAAAAAAAAAGCAAAAAAAAAAAAAGTATATGCATAGTATGCATTTCTCTGGAGACAAATGTTCTTTGAACACAGTGATACTTAACTCTTTATTATTGGCTTTTGTCATCATTAAGGCTCTGTCACTTTTCTGATCGAGATGATGGTGGGGAGTATATGTGTGTGTGCTTCAAATTGGTAACTGATTGTTGCTATCTATATGAAAATGATCTTGGAGTTGCAAGTAGATTATGGAAAGTGCTGGATAACATTTTGTCTAAGTATAATAATACAAAGTGAGAAGTGGAGTCTTCCTGTCTTTCTTCCTGGAAGAATAGAGTTAGAAAGAAGTTCATACCTCCGCATTACTACAGTTAGGACTTGGTAACTTTTCACAGGCCAGTAAAACAGTAAGCTTTTAAAAATAAAAACAATAAGCTTTTAAAAATAAAACTACAGGGAATAACAGTGTTCTAAAAATAGTCTAGAAACAGTACAAAATTCGGGTTCCATCTAGAATGCTACTGTATCTTGATAGTGTACTGAATGAGCAGTAAAGTTGCATAGTATGTTCATAATCTAATTTGATATGTATCTATTTTCCTCTATATGAAAATAATACAAACTTAGTCTTCAGTGTATTACTTGTTCTGCATTTTAAAATAATTTTTTTCCTAGATTAACAATCTTCCCCTTTCATCCATTAAAGGTACCCTATATTTGAGAATCCCTATCCTTTGACTATACATGAATCTCCAGTTACCTGTTGTGAATATTTTGCTGATTGTCCTGTGGACCTCATACCTGCACTCTATTCAGTTGGCGCTCGACAGAAACGTCAAGGCTACAGTAAGAAGGTACAACATCTAGTTCATATATATGCATTTGAAAATACTGAAAATCAGCACCTCTAAACAATGTAAGAGTGGTCATACTAAGACCAAAGTTCTGTCCAACTAGTTATCCTGCCTTTGACAGTGGCTAATAGCAGGTGTCTAGGGGAGGGCAAAGCATATGTCGAGCCTATAGTCATGCTTTCCTGATGTGTTCCTGTCAATTGCCGTATCACTGGAAGCTAAGGGACTTCCTGGAGCAGGGACGTGTTTAAAGCTCTTGTTGATTATTATTTTTAGTTTTTTTTTCTTTGCAGAGAGTATGTCTAATTACTTTTTAAAGTCATGTGAAATACTGGAATCCACAGTATCTGCAGTAATTTCAATGACTTAACTTTGCACTGTATGATATTTTCTTCCTCAGTGTATTTTTTCGTCTTCCAGGAGTGGCCTATCAGTGGAGGCAACTGGGGTTTGATCACTCAGAGCTATCCAGAGATAATTATTACAGGGTAAGTGAGACAATAGTGTAGCAATAAGTTTCTTGGCTAATTAAGCAGAAGTGAAGATATTTTGTTCCTCTTGTGGAAGACAGTGTTCTAGAGTGGTTTGAATGATTTAAGAAACTATGTTCAACAGACAAGTCATTTGCATAATCTTCTTGAGGCTTTAACAAGAAAGTAAAGCAAAATGTGGAAAAGAAGGTAGGAACAAAATGATAGAAGGTGTTCTACAGGATTTATGATGTGGAATTGTGATTGTCTGCTTGCTATCAGTGTATCCTGGATGAAACTTACCTTTTATTCTTTAACTTTTGGAAAATAGTTGAGTAGTATTTTAAAGCACAGGAAGTCCATTAAATAGTTAGAGTTCCATTCTCTAAGGGAAACCAAGCTTTATATTTCAAAAAGGACAAGCAAATACTTAAATCTGTTTGTTTTGATCTCTTTTGAGACTGATCCTTCTAATAGTACTCTAAGGAGCATAAACAAGATTTAATTTATAACCATGCAATGCATTACTGAAAGTGAGAGCACTACTGAAGGCTTTTTTTTTTTTTTTTTCAGAACAACCCATTAGTCCCAATGAGGGTTACTGTCATTTTATGCTACATGTTACAGAGACTTTGACAGGCAGTCCTGGAAAAAAATCTAGTCATCTGATTCTCAATTTCAAGGATAAATAAACAAGTTAGGTGACTCATTTACACTCAAATATAGTATATTTAGGCATCCCTTTACAAGTGTTGCTCTGAATAAAGGACATCTTTTAAGAAACAACATATGATAAGGTATACCAAAATGCTTATGGGAAATGCAGGTAACAGAAACTAATTAATAAATTGTAAATTAGTATTAGTAGAGTGGAATTTCAGGGAGTTGGCTCCAAATGTTTTTTTAGTCCCTTCTATCTAAAGTAATTGGGATGTGTGTTTGTAAAATATCAGATTCCAGTAAACTGTGAAATTAAAGTGTCACTAAGAATACTGGTAAAGATAGAATGCTAGTCATGTATTTTCTAATCGGTAGCAAAGAGGTCTAACATTCTAACCATTTTACCATCTTATTAATTTTTTTAATATTTTCTAGGCATGCTGATGGTTCAATCAAGTTTTGGGATGCCTCAGCAAGTAAGTGTTTTTGGTAGAGATCTTTTCCTGTGCTGTAGGAGTCTTCTAAACTTACTGACTTCTCTAATGGACTGTAATTGCAGACTAGTCATTCTCATTATTTCCTGCCTCATGTGGAATCAGTAACTCCATAGGAAACTTTGCTTTAAAATAAGATCAACATTATTTCTTAGTTGTTTAACTTTTTTTACCACTTAAGTGAAAATGCACTAGTGGTCCAACGACCAGCTAGAATGGAAGAGTTCTAAAATTTTTTAGAAGCACATTATTAAGCATAGAGATGAATGACAGGCAAATGCATTCCTTTTTAGTACAACTGAATTTCAGTAAGTTATTTCTGTCTTTTTAGACAGGAGAGGGGCTTGTGTTTATAAGACTCTCCATAAATTACAGGATCTAAAAATGAGCATTGGAACCAGTAGTAGTTTGTGCTAATAGAATGATCTAGGCATTTGTGAAGAAAGGCAGCAGAATAGTAAAATAAAGACTTTTCTTTGGTGGAACACTGAACAGGCCTAAAGAGTCTGATCTGGTTTACATTTCTCTTCAGTTAAAGGGTCAATTCCATCTGATAGTCCACACAGCTAACAGTGAGAAATGCAGTAAGAATTCAAATTAGAATAGACTTCAGAGTTAGATGCTTTAATTAATCTAGTTCTAACTAACATGACTCTTGGTACTTAAAAGCTGTCTGAAGCAATCTTGGAATCATTATCAGTTGTCTTTGAAAACTTGTGGAAGACTGGTGAGATTCCAAAAGGCTAAGGCGTATGTGGGTGTAGGAGGGAACAGATGCAATGTATATGTTTAAAGACTGGGAGGAGGAGTATTTGGAGTGTTGTAGATCTTTAATTTCAGTGTGGGACGGTGGTGGAACCTGAGGTGGGGTGGGAGGGAGGGGGAGCGGAAACACCAAACTTGATTGATTCTATGTGCTTAAAAAAATCTATTCAGAGATCCTGCTAAAGACATCTAATTTCTTTCTAAAACAGATAAACAAACCTATTAAGGGAGAAACTGCAAGTATTTTATAACTCTTAAATATATATAATAGCATAGTCTTACAGATGAACTAGGGAGGTGTGATTCAGATAAGACCACTGAAATAAGGGAGAGGAGAAAGGATGCTATAAACTATGTTTTCCTAATGATGAGACTAGTATTTGTGGCAGTGATTTGGGCCATTAACTAGAGAATATGCCTTTGAAGTTTGAAAGCAAACTCAAGACAGTTGAAAGAAAGTGTAAGAAAGAATTAGAATTATGATTGAGAATTATAGTGCTAATTCTTGAATAGCATCTAAGACAATTTATTTGACTACATGATCAATGATTTACACTCAGAACTTATGTTCTGGAAAAAAATTAGAGGTCTAATGGATTGCAATGTCAATGTTGCACAAAAAAAAAAAATCATTGGGATAAATAAGTGGGAATATCTGTAAAACCAACATGGAGTGATTCTTTCACAATTTTAAACTGTGCCAAGGCCTCACTAGAACAGTTCTAGGAAGCATGCTATAAAGAAAAATGTGAACTGATCAGAAGGCAGCATTTTGAATGATCAAACAGGACAGACCAAAAATTGGAGGAACTGGGGCTGTTAAGTCTGAGAACACGGATGGTCACGGATTTGAAGTACTGTAAGGAGAGGAGCTTCACTTTCTCTGCCATAGATAGGCTTAAGTGGTAGGTATTGTATATGCAACTAGATGTTATTGTTATAAAGAGATCCCTACGTATAGTTAAGCCTTGAGAAGCAGTGAGAGTTTAGTTTATAATTGAAGCTTAGTATATATCTCTCAGGAAAAGTGGTGGATGGGTTTTTTTATACTAACTGATCCCGCATTGGGCAAGTGGTGCACTGCACAGGCCGAGTGCATGGAGATTCACTACATCTACTCGGCCCTCTTTTGTTGAACATAGGGGCTTTATGAATAGTAGTTTCTAAATTAAAAAAAAAATTAGCAGGAGAAAAATACCTGTTTAGATGAAAACTAATTTTTACCTCTTTTGGTTTGTTCCTAGTCACACTGCAAGTACTCTATAAGCTAAAAACAGCCAAAGTATTTGAAAAATCACGGAATAAAGATGACAGGCCAAACACAGATATAGTAGATGAAGATCCATATGCTATTCAGATCATCTCGTGGTGTCCAGAAAGTAGGATGCTGTGCATAGCTGGAGTTTCTGCACATGTCATTATTTACAGGTTCAGCAAGCAGGAAGTGACAACAGAAGTCATTCCGGTAATTAGTATAACCGTTATTTAATGTCTTAGTATTTAGCTATCATATGACTGTTGTAGCAATTTACTTTGTCATTTTATTAGTAAAATGGACAAAATTGCCTCGAAAAAAGGAGATGTATTGTTGTGGAGGAAAAATAATAAATTTTGAAATTCAGTGAAAATGAAAATTGTACACTAAGATTTTGGTTTTACTGGCTTTTTCAGGTTTTGCAACCAATAATAGTTATTTTGTTCTATCTGTCAAAGTAAATAGTGGATCAAAACTTGACTGCATCAAAAATAAAATGAAAACAGAAGTGAATGAGATATGGAGTGGAAGAATTTTCAGATCTTTTAGATGATTCCTTTTTTTTTTTTTCCCTTGATTCCTAATAATGACTGTCTGTCTTGGCAAAACTTCTGCAGTATGCAGAGCTAGAAGAGTAGAAGCATGCCAGACATGCCCTAAGGTCTGTTAGGGACTTTGCCGTGTCACTGTCTTATTCTGTATAAGATACAGTGATAAGTTCTATTTCAGGAGTTTAAGTACTTTATTAAATCAGACACGTACATGCAACTTTAGTTTTCAGCTCATACATTCAGATAAGTAAATTGAAGCCTTTTAATTATAAAATGTTCTAAGTAAAGCATTAATTGTGCTGTAGTTGGTTTTTTTGCTTCTTTTTCCCCTTCAGTTGCACTTCACTTATTTCATACCTAGTTTTTTGAAATGCAGAGTTTACTGATAATTGTTTTACTGTAATTTACAGATGCTGGAAGTACGTCTGTTATATGAAATAAATGATGTTGAATCTCCAGATGGTGAGCAGGTGCCACCTTTACCAACTCCAGGCACAGGTTCCAATCCTCAATCCATTGTTCCCCAGTCTCATCCATCTACTAGTAGCAGTTCGTCTGATGGACTTCGTGATAATGTCCCGTGTTTAAAGTAAGAGTATTCTGTTGTACTTCTGTTGAGTGTGAAACTTTACAATAATATCTGATGAGAATATATGTACTTTGATATTATTACAGAAACATTGTTGTTGGTGAGAATGTTTTATTTCTTAGAGCAACGTTTTCCAAATACAAGAAAGTTGAGTTCTGTTTTAAGATATTAATATTGCCATCTTAGTTTCCTCAAACTTCATAAGTAGATTTTTTTATTAAAAAAAAAAAAAAGAAAATTCTTACCTTATGTCTACTGCCTGCTTTAAGGAACTTTGGCATACATGTCGGTATAGTCACAGATATTCATGCTTTAGAGCAAACAATTTCAACAGCAGCAATATAGTTACTTTGACATCTTTTTGTCCATTGAAATGAATAGACAACTTAATGTTTTGTGGCTTTCCTTAACTTTAGGCTAAGTATGTCTGAATAGATTTCCCTTGTTAGTTTTCTAAAGCCTTAGATTTCTAGAGCCAAACAAAAAGCAATGAAAATCCTTACAAATAACTGAAAGGTAACTCTTTTTAGGCTTATAAATATTTTTGCAAAACTCTTTAAGGTAACTACTTTATATTTTGGGAACAAGAAACAGAATTAAATAAATGTCCCATTCTCATGGATCTTTCATAATGCCTTATAGTATTCACAGTGTAGGTCTTTGAGCAATTTTCATATTTTTTACATTGGAAGTTTTTTTTCCTTAAGGTTCTTCATGTGTGAACTTTTCACTCATCTGAGAAATGAAAGCTAAAAAAGGACAGTCTTTTTCACTCTTCTACAAGAGTGCATTATGAGGCCTCTGGACCATCAGCTTTCCCTTACAGAATGTACATTGAACTTCATTTTCAGATATAAAATTAAGCTATATATGTACTTTCTGTTTTCTGAAGTTTTAAGGTCTCAAGTTGGATTTTAATTCTTTGACTGCATCCATCCAGAAAACAGCTAATTCTGAGGTTATTTTTTTCTGGGTGTGAGTTTTTTGTATCTTGGTGGTTGTACTGAGTTGAAGTGTCTTTCTAAAGAAAACTGGATGGAGTAGAAAAACTGGATAATTCTGAGTTTTTGTAAAATATTGACAAACCAGAAAATACTTTAATGACAATAGGTAAAGCAAGAGGAATTCAGGAACTGGAGGAGCTTATGTTCTGTGTAACTTTTTTACCTTAAAAGAGGAAAGACCTAATCCTTTCTGCAGGACATTCATAAGTTTGTTCATCAGCATGCAAACAAAATCTTTCCAGGACCTTCAATTCTTTCCTTTTAGGCACCGAACACCTTTATTCAAGTCAATATGGCGTGCTAACGCTGTTATGCTTTGCTCTGAACAGGGGAGAAATTAAGTATTTGTGATCATTGCTGAATTAATTTTCAATTTGGTAATGAATCTAAAGGGCCGTTAAAGAACTGAATGACCAGTTACAATGTGTGGGTTTTTTCTGGTTGCTTTCATATGTTTTTGTTGGATTTTCTGCAATTTTCCAGCTTTCTAAAATCCAGTATGGTATAGAATTTAATGACTTCTGAGTGGAAAGTGATAAAAAGATACTATGTTTTGTTAACATTGCAGAGTTAAAAATTCTCCTCTGAAGCAGTCTCCAGGCTACCAAATTGAGCTAGTTATCCAGCTAGTGTGGGTGAGTGGAGAACCTCCTCAACAGATAACCAGCTTAGCAGTCAACTCAGCGTATGGCCTGTAAGTATATTCTACACAGTTTTCTTTTCACTGTTCTGTTGAAGTGGTTTGAAATTATCTGTTAAAAATAAGTCTCCATGTGTGTTCACATGAGCTGCACAGAAACACAAGAGAGGCAATCAGTCTCCTGTACTTAAAAGGTAATTTATTTTGAGTCATGGCAAATCCTGATGATGCTAACATGAGAAACAAATCAGCATCACTCTTCCTCACATGGCACTGTACAGCCAAGAGTGTCATGTAAGGCTCTGACAGATAGGTTGGCAAATACAATAACAGTGATCTGTTTTACTCAGTGTCACATGTTTTTACAAGAGAACAATTAAACAATACTGCACTCTAAAAATAATTTATAGACATCTGTAACTTAGGGTAATTCATAAAAATTAGGAAGTCTTAAAATGCTGAAGAGCAACAGTGATATAAAACTTTACCAACATTTGATTAGCACTGTCTTTCCTTCCACTTCTTTTTTTCCAGAGTAGTTTTTGGAAACTGTAATGGTATTGCCATGGTTGATTACCTCCAGAAGACAGTGCTCTTGAATCTAGGCACTATTGAACTATATGGCTCCAATGATCCTTATCGCAGGGAGCCACGATCTCCCCGAAAAACTCGACAACCATCTGGAGGTGAGTAACCCAAAACTTGTTGTAATCAACCGTGCCTTTCTCTTGAGCTTATCTGGGCTCTTAGGGTATATTCTTTGAATACAGGCATACTTTTCTCCATTGTGATTCCTTTCGTCTTGATCTGTCCCTAATGTTGCTATTGCAGGTTTGTTACTTCATGTTTATTTCAAAACTGTTGACAATGGAATCTTCTGATGCCTGATATCATTACTTATCATTACTTGTCTTTCAGCGTAACGTAAGTTTTAAGAAAAAGCAGATGGGAGAACATTATCTGTGTGAACAGATTATGGATTTATGCAGTTTACAAGATTTAAACTTAATAATACAGCATGAAGAGGTATTCTGTTTACCAGTATTCTAGTATTTCTGATAAACCTACTACCCATATCACACGCTTGCATAAAAACATCAGTGATTGCAGGTAGCCAGTCTATCTGCTGAGGTCTTTGGGCTTCCTATTTTAAACTTTGACTAGAAATATCCCTGATAACAGCATACAGAACATAACATGCTTTAGCTTATGTTATATTTGAGAGGAAGCCTTTGAATTAAATGAACTATAAACTTCCAAATACAAACTGGTAAAATATTTTTTTGGAAAAAAGACTGATTCAAAAATATACTAAAAAAGGGTATTCCTTTGCAGCTGTGAGAAGGAAAGTGAGGTTTTCGGTCAAAATACCAAGCTTTTTCTTGACAAAATGAAAATTCAGTATTTTTAAGTTATTTTGAGCCTTGTTGTGTAGTGGATAATCAAGTTAATATGGAAAATGGCTAAAGACAGAATGATAAGCAATGTCACTACTGCCCCAGATGATTATTTTTCAATAGGAAATAGACTGTTCAAAAACTTCTTCATGCTCTAGTGTTGGTTGCTTTATTTTGAGATCCAGGCTAAAGTCCAGGTAAGTTCTTTAGGTAATGTGTTATTCAAATGTAAATGTATACTCTAAGGTATAGTTTAGTAAATCATTAGTTTGAAAAAGATCCAGTTAGCACCAGTCAGCTTATTTCAACTGAGGAAACTGATCTAAAAATCACTGATGTAGAGCAGAGCGTACACAGTTGGCATCCTGTCAGATAAAATATTTTCTTGTAATAAAAACTTTATTTTAAAATTACTTTTTGAGATAAAGAAATAACTTTACTTGGTGACTGTGTTAATTCCTCTTGGGAGTAAAGGACTTAAATTCTGCTTCATACGTTCAGATTATAAACTGCCTTTCTGAGTGTTAAATGTTACTTGCTTTGTTTTCTTGGCTTTTGTTATTTTAATGTATTGGATCTGCATAACTGAGTTACAACCGTGTCTCTAAGATGTTCATGAATGAAATTATTTTGGCTCGTGAATATAACTGTTACATGAAATCACATTTTTTTTTCATCTTACATTTTAATACTAACAATTTGCATGGCAAGAGCATTTTATGAACCTGGTTATACAAGTTATTCTGCTGGCTTTTCTGTCTCAACTGCACTGTTAGTGTCTCCGTCTTTCCTTTTCTCATTGCTTCATAAAGGTATGCTGACTGTGGCTTCTTGCATGTGCGGCCTTTCTAACTTATATTCAGAGTCTGTGAAAAAGCTTCGCACCTCTTATATAAGTAAGTCATCTCATGGCAATAAAATATTTTTGAACATCTGAATTTCATTTTTTGACTTGCTCACTCACCATAAATATTTCTTAGTCTGTTTTAAGTAACTGTTTTACTTTTAGAAACTTACTTTAATCCATCATGCATCTATTGTATTTCTTATTCATGGCATCTTTAAAAGAAACTTGAACGAAAAAAAGCAGCCGTAATAGTCTGTGGTTTATGTTTTTAAAGAAATAAATATCAAAATCAAAAGGAGATCCTGTCTCAGAAGTTGGTGATATCTACAAACCCAAGATCCTACTCAAGAAATTTAGCGTTGTGAGATCTGAGGCTAGAAGGTTTCCTTGCTTGGTCCTCTTTCAGGCAGAAAAAGCTTCAGAACTGTAATGTTAGATGATGATTAATAATAATAATATTAAATATTAATATTGTAAAAGACAATGTTATTCATCGGGATTAAGAGTGGAGGTGTTTGTGTATTGCACAGCCCTGTGGGGTTTCCAAGCAGTTTTGAATTTCAGGTATCTATGTGAGGGAGCCCATCAGAACCATGATATACCTGAGCACTTCTCTGACTTATTTCATCAGTCAGAGCATCCAAGAATTTGGAGAACATAAAGCTGATTTTAAAAAGCATAACATTGTTCCTTTCCCTAGGATGCCAGTTTCTTCCAGCCCTTGGGCAGAGGTAGGTAATCTCACCCCCTTTTTTAATGAAGGAGAGTAGAACAAAACTAAGCTAAGGGAAGATTGACATGGAGCTAAAAAAAAAAGACTTAAGATTGTGGTCCAGTTTTGTTAGTTCTATTTTTGTTGTTTTTTTTTTTTTTCCCAAAAAGAAAAAATAAATACATTTTGGAGAGATTTTGCTCGGTAGCCAAGTACAACTTTCTTTATAGTCTTTCATCTTCTACAGTCAAGGAGGAAGGGAGGAAGGCGTAAAAGAAATGCCTCCACCTTAAGATGATACAGAACTTAAAACCAAGACTTCCCACTGATTTATTACTGTCAAGGGAGGCAAAAGATGGGCAGAAGTCCCAAAACTAGTTTCTGAAGCCAGCAATTGTAAAGCTGAATTTACTTAGACTGTTTCATTTAGGAATAAGTTAAAACAGGTATCTTGGTTAGTTGGAGCTACAGTCATTTTAAAATCAGAAAATAATTTCTCTAGAGTAATCATTTAATATTTTTCATTATTTGTAGTTCTTTCAATATGTGTTGCCCAGACTTCAGTAGCTTAAAAAATAAAACATTATTGCTGTGTAATTTTCCACAAATGAGTCTGTTACATTAAAGAACTATCTTTTGCTAGGTTTATAGGATTGGAACTATAAGAGTTAGAACACTTTTGGATTTTGCATTTTCCCTTTCTTGAGCACTAATATCTGTGTTTAGTGTTATCAAAAATGCAAAGAACTTATGTTTCCTTGGTTTTGTTTTGAAAGATATGCTTTCATTGAATTCTTTAAAATATCTGTATTTTAATACTTCCAAATTTATTTTACTAGGAATAAGACATTTTTAAATACTAATCAACTTTAGTAACCTTCAGAAACATTAGTACTTAATTTCTAAGTCTTCTAGAAAAAGTCCTTATGTATTTAATGGGATTTGTTTAGAGAAGCTGAGTGTATTTCCCATTCTCTTTGAGACAACCACAACATATTTGGAAAAAAATCATAGTAGCTTATGCATACATTCAGACAAGTTCTTTGTTAGTTACATTATGTTCTGGTTCAGGCAGCATGCAACAGAGCAGCATATTGTTATTGTACGTTGGTTCCCAAGGTTGGCAAAACCAACAATTAAATTATTTCATTACAGATGGGAGTAGGAAAACATCATTCTCTGTTACTCAACCGCTTCCATAGGTTTTGCCCAGAAAAGGCAGCACAACTTGCTTCTTGCTCCTTAAGAACCCTGCTATTCTGTATGTTCCAGCATAAAATGTCTCTTTAATAGATCATTAGTATCTGCTTACATATTTATGATTTACTAAAATAACATGTCCTGAGTCAACCAACTGAAAATTTAAAAAGACTTTTTCTAAAAGTTCATAGAGTAAGAGTTACATGTATTCTAAAACATGAATGGAAATGTGAGATTTTCCCTTCACTTGTGTTGCAAGAATATGATGTATGTTTCTGTCATTTTTTCTACTCAGAAAAGAAATTCAGATTCCCGTCTTAAAGCAGCATCTATTTAGAGGCAAGGCTCTCTACACTAGCTAGACTGTAAACTGTCATTTCAGGCTAGCTCAACAGATACAAGCTCCCAGTTGGGATCGTGTTTTGGAATTTATCAGTGATTCATACCAGGTATATTACTCAAATGTTTTGGGTGGCAATTTGTAGTTTGTGAAGCATGCAGTATATGTTTTATGAAGGCGTGGTAGACAGTGTCATCAGATGCTCGTCAACAATGAAAACAAAGTCAACCTTTACCTTCAGATCGTAATAGTGGGGGGAAAAACCCCAACTTTGCCCATGTGCTGAAAGACATAAAATGTGTAAGTAAAAGTTTCATAGTGTAATGAAAACTATACACAGTGGAGGCTTACACTGTTTGGAGACCTTTTCTTGATACGCTTTTTGCTAAATATGACAGGAGCCATTAAGAAAGTCAATATTTGTACCAAATTATCAAACCGTTATGACTGAACACAGAAACTTATGGACAGCTCTTATTTTTCATTGCTTAGTTACATAATTAAGTTCATGGAGAGCATCAATCTTAACTCTTTTGCAACTTGCTCTTGGTAGGAGTTACAAGATTTTGTGACTTCTCAACTGATACAATATAATACAACATTTTATAAGTTAGTATTTTGTAGTTGTACCAGAAGCACTTTAGGAATCTGACAAAATAGAAGCAATTCTTGCATGCATATGACTTTTAAATTTTTATTATACATTAAAAAGCCTTTCCTGAATGTAATCTACAAGGGATTCAGAACTGGGGTTGAGTAAACCTGAGATTTATGCCTAGAACTATTCTGAGGTTGCTTGTTCTAGTTGTTTTCCCCATCACCTTTCTCCTTGAACTGAATCTGAACATTAACTATTTGAATTTTTAACTTAAATGTCAACTAAGCCAGACCAATATCAGCTATGGCTAAGCCAAGTCCAGAACTGAATCAGAAAGTTTGATTGTTGGGTTTGGGGATTTTTTGCTCTTTTTTTTTTTTTCAAGCTAATTGTTTTTAATTCTAACTCTTATATCTTTGTATCAAGCTAGTTCTAGTTGTAAATTTTAATTAGACTTGTTTCCAGTCAAGTTGTAGTTTCTTCAGAGATGTATCTGCCTAAAGCTTCTGTGAAAAACTGACAAATGTCTTATGAAACTTACTTTATACATCAGTTAATTTCAGCTGTAATTCTAGGGAGTTTTTAATGCAGCATGATAATTTTTGTCTTCAATGACATTATTTGATTTTTTAAATTCACTTTGGAGGTTTTTCAAATTTCTTGCTACTAGAGCTCAGAGAGATAAGCTAAAAGCTTATTAAAAAGTCACTTTTCCATATATTTGTGTTCTAGCAGGTTGTAATCAGTACTGAAATGGAATCAATTAGCTTTTGTAATCCGTAGCAATTTGCACGTATGCTGTAAGCCAGAAACCAGTAGAGCTGTCTTACCGCCAGAGCGCACACTGCTTCTGTCAAGGTACCCGGGGTTTTAGGATGTGAACAGTAATAGCGATTGCTACATTAGTTTCTTCTTCTCATTGGCTATGGGCAGACTCTCATAGTTCAGATTTAACTGAGATCATTCTTACTATCCTCTGCTTAGTTTAATTACTAATACACTAGTGGGTAAAATTACTTTTTATCTATTCTTGTCCCTTCTTCTTTCAAATAATAGCAGTGATGGCTATGCTTAGATTTCCAAGGTTTGTGCCATAGTGATTGTCACAATGCACACTTACCTAAATCTTATTAATGCATAAAATTAGTGCATAAGTTTATGATAAGAGAATGTTTTGGGGTTTTGCTGTCGGATCAATTGATTTGAGTTATTAAGATGTATATTAATCAAATCATAGCCTCAAGACTTCTTACAAAGAAATCAAGCATGCAGGTGTGTGACTTCATTCTTGGCCAAAGACTATTCCTGTCAGGGCAGGAATTTTGATGAGAAAACTAGTGTGAGAAGTTAAACTCTTCCTGTGAAGATGAAGAATTAAAATATTTACAAGAAGGAGGAAATTAAGTTCATGAACTGCGTGTTTGGATTTCTTAAGTTTGGCTCCCGAAGAAGCATGATCTGGAAACACAACTATTTCTAAAAGCACAGTACAGGTTTGTCCTCCCAGTACTGCTACTGTCTAAAACTTGTCTTGCTTGTTGGGAGAGCAGTGCCTGGATTTTTGAAAAAAGTTTTTACGCAACCCTGTCTAGTACAAAACATTGACTCGTGTATTTAAAACTCTGGTGCTTTCAGATGACAAATCATACTTTGTTAGAGAATATGTACCATGATTACCCCATAGTGCTCATTGATTTACTGATAGATAAATTGCTGTTTCTTTTCTCCTGTGTAGTGGAATGGTATAACTTCCACCTGGGATTTCACCATATGTTTTAGAATTGAAATCAGTTTCTGGACTGTTAAGTGTAGGCTTAACCAAGTTTTAAGGTCATTTGACAATTTCATATCAATCCTACTCATTGAGTTTTAAGATTCAAGCTGTACATGCTTTTAGTAATTGTAAAAAAGACTTTTGCATAAATGAAACTGTGTGTGAACGCAACATACTTCTAATGTGTTCTGTGTTGAGACAATATTTCAGGAGAACCTTTTTTCCTTTAAATGATTCCTTCTGGTGTAGCAGTTGGAAATTTTAAAGCTTTGATAGAAGAGCAGTGCTTTTTCCATATTTTTTGTCATCTGTTAACAGATATGTACAGATGCACTAGTGTATGTGTAGTATACAGCTGTGTAGACAGGCTTTGCATGTGCAAGCCCTTGTTGCCTTAGCCCTTACTATTACAGCTCTCAGGCTTTTTCACTATTTGAAATATTTGTGTGTGCATGCAATGACTTTTAATTTAAACAGATATTTGTCAGCTATTACTGTTAAGTATTACATGCTTGTTTGCATTAGTGTCCCATAATGAAATTTCTGAAGGAAAACTTTATTATATAAACCTAAAGATGTATTACTAGCCTTAAAATACCAATAAAATTCACTTTTCTTAGTTGTGGGCAGTCCTGACAGCAATTTATTGTCAAAAAGTAAAATAGAAACATTCCTTGTATACTTCTAGTTAGTGCTATGAAATAATACTTAGGAGCTTTATGAAGCAACTTCCATCTTTAACATCTAACTGTGGACTCCTATGCTTTCTTTCCTTCACTGAGATGGAAAGAATGGGCTTTTAGATATTAAGATATTGCAGTTCTTCAAATGATCAGGTTTGACAATGTAAGAATTTAGTGAATTCTCGCATACAGGGAAGAATGCTTTGATAAACACACTAGAACGTAAATTCTGTAAGTGGTATCAATAAGGAGTTTTGCTGGAAAACAAACTGGTCAATGCAACAGCAAATACAAAGCATATTACTGTAACAGTGGGGAAAAAAGTCTGAAAAAGGCACTGTATTTTCAGATATCGTACTGCAAACGTTGTTGTACTCTTAAAGATCCTCTTTCATCTGACTTTCTTTTGCAATTACATTTTTAATGTAACTCTAGGATTTTTTGAAAACAGAAATTATACTTCGTATCTATAGCATGTAAATAATTAACTGTTCTGATAAGTCTGGCTGAAAATACAGTGGTTTTCACTGAAATTTAATGAGGAAGTATATTTTGTGAAGAAAACTTTAGTAGGAAAAAGTGACTCTACGGTTACTGTAGGTAATGTCCAAAAAAAAAAAAAAGTAGTATGTAACAGAAATATCACAACTGGCTGGTTTGTAGCTAATAAGAAGTGAAGTTCCTAACTGCAGTGGAAGAAAAGGATAAAATAGCAACTGTATTTATTATACACTGGTTTTGTGTTCCAGCAGGTCTTTGTGATATTAGTGAAGGTACAGTGGTGCCAGAAGACCGCTGCAAGTCGCCCACTTCAGGTAATCATAACTTTCTGTAATCTTCACCTTCTTATTTGCCCAGAAGATGGCATGCTTTAAGTCAATATTTTACTAGTTAAGTAATTATATAAAACCTGTTGTCTTCTCACAAACTGAGCTGTCATAAATTTTGCTGTGTTGCACAACTGCATTTTTTTAAAAAAGCTGATTTAAGAGATGCAATAGGAATATGTCATAAAGATGAGTGAAGAGAGATATAATCTGAAATATTTATGCTTCAGGGAACATACTGCACAATGGAATTTTGAATCATAGATAAGAGATGCACAAATTCCTGTAATAGCTCATGCGATTGTGTTCCAGAGTCCTCAGAAGTGGTAAAGATTATTTCTGTAAAAAGAGAGAGTTTACTCCTGCTTTCTTCTAAGTGGTAAATTGCTATTTTTTCTGTGGAATCAGCGATTTTCAGAAACTAGCATCCTTACAAAGTAGAAGTTCCCTGCTTAACACTGCCATCTCCTTTTTTTTTTTTAGTTGCCACTACTATATGTCAATATTTTAAATGAAAGCTTCAGCAGTACAAAATACTAATTAGTATTTTGTTTAATATTGGCTGGTTGAGGCTATAGCCATGTAAATACTTAGTGCATGTTAATATATAGTATTCAAAGTAAATATTTCATGTGGTAGCTAAAAACTTATCACTTATCTTCACTATTACTCTGAGAAAATTTTTAAGTAATTTGTCACTTTCTGTTTCATTCAAAGCTGTACTGAAAGTTAAAGTAAAGGACAAAATTGCAGGTTTACTCAAGTACCTAAAGTATTATATGTATTCTTTGAGATGTAGTGCAAAATGGTAATCAATATAGGAATCTAAAGATAGATTTCTTTTCTGTTGTAGCCTGTACCTTTCAAAGCCAAGTTGAAAGCATTAGAAACAAAATATCCTGTTGGTAGCTCTAGTAGAAATTTTAACATGAATTTTAATTTCTGATTTGACAACTGCTGTTCCTTGATGTTAGTTTTAAATTGTGCAAAACTCATCTACATCAGTCAATGTCTTTTTTTTTTTTTTTTTTTTTTTTTTTTTTGCTAACCCTTTCCTAGAGTAATCTTGATTTATTTACAATTAAAGCAAAATTTTGCTGGAAATTTTAATTAAAATGTCTTAACTGAAGATGTGATTTCATTACAAACCTGTGTAATGCGAAGTTATTGGCATGCTGAAGTTGTCAACTTCAGCATCATTTTTAATGCAAGCATTTCTTTATGGTGTTCAGAATAAAGTTCATCTTTCCTATTTCATTTTTAAATATCAAGACCAACATCTGTAAACAACTTGCTGTGCGGTGCTGCAGTTGCAATTGCAATAAATCACTTTCTCTGTCACGATTGAGGAGAATTATCATTCTTACTAAGGTATTTGAATTTGACCCACTTAAAAAGTCCAGGCTAAGTCTAGTTTCTGATAGACTGTTATAAATTGTGTACAATGAACAGTTAATGAACTGTGAGCCTTAGTCTGTATCCTTTTTTCCCCCCACCCCTTGCTCCAGCATCACTCACATGTCAGCTCAAACAACTTCCAACTGGTACTGCTAAAACTTTTAAAACACTATTTAATTTGAATTAGCAGTTTTCTTTCAGAATTTGGAGTTGAAGTAGAGTAAAACTAAATTCACTATTTCCACTAACAGTGCAATGAAAGCAAGCCCAAAGATGGAAATCAAGGTTTATAAGGAAAAATCCTAAATTTAACAATTTGCCTCCCCTCCCTCTTTGTTCATCTACCTCCCTCCTGTCTGATCTGTGTTAGCTGAAGTAGGTTAAAAGTTAATGCAACTTGGGTATGTATTTAAGAGGATCAAAACAGGAGGCATCTTAGAGTAGATGGATCCAAGTGTCCTGAAAGGAAATAGGATTAGGGGGAAATTCCTAGTCCTGCAGAGGTAGAAATCAATCTCCAATTTGAACTGACTATTTGAAAAGATTATTTTGACGTTAGTTCATATTAGAATAAAATCTACAAGTTTAGAAAACTGAATATTCAGTGAAAGCATATGTAATGTCTTAGGTACACATAAAATACTAAAGAGAAATATGTCAGAAGTGCCAGTTTTCCAGGCACCTCCCTCATATGGAAATCATTTGGGATGTTTGTAAAGAGAGAAGAGCTGTAGCTCCTTAGGTTTTAAGTTTTACATCTTTTCTGGGCAAGAGCATAAGACTGGAAAGAAGCTTCCACACTTCCACAATACAAAATCCAATGAAATTTGGCATTTTTTTGTCAAACTGTTTTAATTTCATGACTGTGGTAAGCCTGAAGTTGTGGCCTATAGCCACCACTGGTTTTTCAGTATTAAGGATTAAGAAATATCTCAGGTAGCATCATTGGCTCTGAGTGATCTGCAGAATAGTTGAAGAGCTGTGACCTACCAGTGACCTGCTGCATTGGAAAAACTCAAATTTTCCAAACTTGAATTTATTGTTACAGCAATGTTCTATGAATCATAATTTAGGTTAATCTTTGCGTCTGGAGCCATAATTGGGGCAACAATCCAGTTATTCAGTGTAAACATTTTATTAACTGAGGGAAATGCTTCTAGCAATAAACTTGCTGCACTGTGAAACATTGCATTATAATTATTGTAGTAATCTCAATATGGCATTATTACTGTCATACTAAAATAATTTGGACTTGATAGTACCTAGTACAGCTACAGAGAATACTGGTATCAGTATTTGATATTTTAATACATCTTTCTGTCTTCCTTAAACTCAAAGCTTTGTATTGATACATTGGTTTTGTGTCAAAGATACATGTTTGTATATACATTTCATTTTGTCTTCACTCATAGGTTCTGGTTCACCAAACAATTCTGATGATGATCAAAAAATGAATAATTTTATAGAAAAGGGTACAGTATTTTTCTTTTCTATAGTTTTTTTATTCAGTTAATCCTTTGATACACTTAGATTGATCTTTTTTTATTAAAATATTATTTACAGTGAAGATCAAAAGCAGAAAGTTTTCCAAGATGGTAACCAATGACATAGGTAGGAACTAGAAAACTTCTGCTCTGTTTCTAATCCAGTGCCTTACTCTATGCAACACTAACCCAGCAGCAAGAAAAAAAAAAAAAAACAAAATAAAATTCAAATTTCAATGCATTAAGTTATTAATTTTTCTATCTTTATGCTAATTGGCAATTCTATGGGCTGCTTCTGTACTAAATAGACTGGGCACAATAATTTTTTTAAAAAAATCAAAGATATTGGTGGTTTAAATTCTCTGATTTTACAATTGCACTTCTCCTGTTCTCTGTATGGGTGAAATTCTAATCCGTACTAAGAGTTCAGTCTATGCAAGTCACAACATTATTCCACTACTTCTGCAATGGTATGCTCTCTTTGAGAACATGTGGCTGATTTACTTTCTTTTTGTGATGCATTAGTAGCCATATGGTCAGATTTCCATGTGACTATGGTCAAGAGAGAGGTAGTATGTTTTCATTTAATCATCTGGAAGAGGACTTGGTCATATAGACATAAGTACACCCTGTTACTGTTCCAGAACTGTATGATTTTTCTGCATCCAACAGTGACACAATACCCTACCAGCTCCAGACTTATATCTTAACAATTTGGCAACAAAATTGCCTTGGAATATGTTGTATGAAGGTAGATTGAACCCTTTTATGATTGGAATGGAAATTAACTCTGCTTCTGACAACTGCATCATTAAATAAATGAAGATGAGAGGCTGTTTGATTTAATTTTGGGAATTCCTTAATTGGGATATGGTTATTTTCATTTCAGAATCACTGTGTTAAGTGTTCATTTTGTTTCCGTTTAGTACATTAACTATATAATTGTAGGAGGATTTAATTTTATCTGTAAACTACTTTACATAGTAAAACTGTTTGCTAAACTACTATTCCATAGCTTGTATGGAACCATAGGTTAAGTCTAGGAAGGAAGAGATTTCTTTTCCTGTAGTCTCCCTTTGATTTGCTGTTTGGCAATTTAACTTTTATCCTAAACCAGTAATCTTTAATCGTGGTTCAGTCATTAAGAAGAATCATTGAAAAAATCAATGAGATAAATATGAGTATGATGAAGTTGTCTTTGGAATCTGAGGCACAGAATGAGGAAGAGCAAGAATGTGCCCTTTGCTTAGTACTATGTTCAGCCCTCCTTGCAGTGACAACAGAAATGCTAGGGAAGATGAGTTCTGAGACAGCGAAACCCTGAATATAATTCAAGAAAGCAAATGGCTTATGTATTATGTCCATTCATCTGTAATTAAAAAAAAGTATTATTTACATGAGTATTGATTGATACATTCTCCTAAAGGAAATTCAGTCTAACTAGAAACTTATATTCAGGTCTTCTGATAAGAAAATTACACTTAATCTCATGCATGTTAAATCAATACCCTTGATGAGGTAATATTTCCCTTTTGTTCCAAAGCAATCTCTTCTGAACTTAAGACAGCCTATCTAGTGCAAAAAACATAGCATGTTTGAGTGCAACTTCATTATTTTTTCACATTTTTCAA
Organism: Ardeotis arabs; assembly: GCA_011801015.1. Classification (NCBI taxonomy): domain Eukaryota; kingdom Metazoa; phylum Chordata; class Aves; order Otidiformes; family Otididae; genus Ardeotis; species Ardeotis arabs. The sequence continues at coordinate 117,020 of JAAGAY010028867.1, read as the reverse complement.
AGAGCAATGTTATAATATTAATAAAACATGCTAATGCCATTTCTATAGAACAACTGGCATCTTCTTCAGCTTGAAGCCTTTCAACTGAAAGTATTGCGAATGTTTTTCACAACTGAAAGCAAAATATTTATTTACAAGTAATGCATTCTTCAGGGTGTAAGTTAAATGCAGAGTTAATTGAGACAATAATGCATTTGATGTGTAATAAGCATCTCTCAGTCAGCCCATGCAGTGATTTGTCTAACTTGCACAGTTTATCGGAAGTTTAAAGTATTTCATTTGCATTGTTAGTTTTGAGTGGTTCAAGGCTGTGCATTGAATGTGTTGGGTTTTTTTTCACTTCCATGTTTTCTATACCTTATCTGGCATGTTCACTCTGCATGACTCTTTCAGAACTTACGTTCTGAGCTCTCTCACATAAGTGAAACGTCTCTTCTTCAGTGTTAATAGTAGCATGGGTTTGCATTTCACTGTTCTAAACCAATTACCCACTGAATGTGAATGGACAATGAGTGTTGTAAAATGTGAGTGTTGTGTGCTGTCATTAACTTCATCACATCATATGAAACAAATAGTTTATCACCAGCTGTGTTCATATGGATGAATTTGATGTACGTAGCATGGTTGTAGCTCTTTACAGTGGCATATAGTGTGATCGGTTCAAGTTCTTTCCATTCTTTGTCAGTATGTGAAATGTAACCTGTCAAATGGATTGTGAAACAGAACAAGAATTACTTACATTGATAATTTCAGTTGCTGTTAAAATCATTCCTGGTTTCTGTCACATGGGAACAGTGAGTAAGGGAATACTGCGTGCAAAGTGAGAAGTGATAGGGCTGTAAGGTGGTAACATAAGACTTGTTTAGAAATAGGAAGCCATTGTCAACTTAATCACTTTATTGAAACTTGTGTAGAGACATCTTCATTTCTAGAGATTTCCATCATTAGTGACAGTATCAGACAAGGATTCTTGCTTTATTAAAGGATCACATTTGTTACATTCTAAGTGTACACCTAAATTTCTCAAATGGTGCTAAAGTCATTGACTCTTAATGCTTTCATGAAATGTTTTCATGAAATCAAATCTTAAGATGCTCATAGTTCTCATTTGTCCTAATGCCAGAGTAAGACTGTTTCTTCCAATGTGTTTTTAGTATTTTGGTCTAAGCTTGGATATATCAAGTGTATCTTTTCTTACATTCTCTTGTAAAATGGTTTTATTTTTCTTACATCAAATTTCAAGATATTAGCATTGATTTCTCTATTGTACTGTCACCAGTATGATATTCAATTCTTTAAGCATCTTCAAATTGGCAATATAAATCTTCCACTTCTGTGTAGTTGTCAAACATAGAATAATTTAGGAGCTTTGGTATGTCTTAACGAATTCTAAGCTGCTTAATTATTTCTCATGAAATGTTAAATGAAATAGGCTTTACGTAAACTATTCTCTTGTCTGTCAAAACACCAAGACACTTGTCTCCTTTATAATCTTGAGAATTTTTTTAAAGGGTTTAGACTGTTTCCTTAAAGAATGGATGAGAAATCACTCTACAGCTGTCAAAATGATGTGCTACACATTGTAAAGTATCAGCCTAGGATAACTCACTGCAAATAAAATGTAAATATTACTTTTAAGACGCAGCTTCCTATTGATAGTTCAGTTATGTCTCAGCCTTCACATTTTCTTCATTGAATTGGTTGAGCCTGCTATGCTGAAATGTAACATGCTATGCCAAGGTAACCTTTCATAATTTAACTACCCCCTCAAGACTGACCTATAAGAAATCTCCAAGAATCCTGAAAGTTGGTTTTAGACAGTTCTCTGATATTAAATTTTGTTACTTACATTATTTCTGTTGCTAATATATATAATTATGTGTGCCTGTGTATGACTATAGATTTTTCTAATTTAGAGGAGTACTAAATGTAGGTCTAAAGACAGGCAGAATAGTCTCGGCTTTAAATGCTGCAGCAACTACCACTACCAGGAGAGGTATTAAACTCTCATATGACGGCTGGCGCTTGGTCAGCCGCATCCAGAAGGAGCAGTCGCCATCACCTTTGCTCTGTTGTACAACTGGAGTAAAAAGACTGACACTGAGCACTCTCTCTGGAGATCTCCATCTTGTCTTTTCCATTTCTCTGATTTTTCTTTTGTGTTGTAGAAGTTGTCTAGCATGTTGCTATTTTTCATCTGAGGCACAGCAGAACTGAATTTTCACAAACTATTGTAAAGCATAAACCAGATATTAATACAAGCAGATGGAGTTCTTTATACTAAGTAATGTTGGTTAAAAGCAGCTTAGCTGGCAAAATATTCCTGTTTTCCTATTGCATCTTTAAGCACTTTTTTCTTTAAACACAAGATGGCACTACTGCTATTTACATAAGTTCTTGTTTCTTATTTACATTTGAATTATTGAGATTTTTGATACATTAATGTATGTTTTAAAATGTATTTTTTGCATAGCACATCAACTCATGATTTCTAGCAATGACATCCCTTTTAACAATTCATGTATCCTCTTGTCCTATTAATGAGGGATAGTTCAGTGTTTGTAGAACATGATGTCTGACAAACGTGTTTTACCTTATCAACCTACTTAGTTGGCCTTTCATTAGGGAACAAAAAACTACAACTGTGGCTTGACTCTTACAATCCAATACACTTGCCTGTACTTGTTATCTGCTATGTTACCTGTTACCTAGTATCTTATTTTCTGTCAGTTTTCTCCAAGTTGTTAAAATTGTGTAGATAGAGGTAGTCAGAGATGCCCCTCTCGCGGGCAGCCGCCACTGGTATACTGAGCATGCCAGTGATGGCATGGAATGCTCTTTTTGGCCAGTTGGGGTCAGTTATTCTGTCTGTATCCCTCCCCAGTTCCTGCTCCTGCACATTAGCAAGACCTGGTAAGCTGAACAGTGTCCTTGGTTTCATTAGCAACAACTCTTATTGTCATTGTGTTTATCAACATTCTTCACATCCAAAATCCAAAACACATCAGTGACTAAGAGGAAAATTAACTCCATCCCTGCTGAAACCAGGATAGATGTATTTTTTAACATTGACATGTGAAGGAAATTGGAATACTATTTCTGGAGTTTTTTTGTCAAAATTTTGTGTTGTATGACAGGAATAAAACTGTTCCAACTGTTCAGGTAACTAGTATTTGCAATATTGATGAGCATAATTGATGATACAATGAAATATTTCACTTTTGGAAGGAGTGGAAGTACCTTTAAATCACATGCTGTTCTTCAGGATACATAGAAAACTAAATGATTTCTATTAAAATGATAATTAGGATCAGTTAACTCCATTCTTAGCTGAGAAAAGCAACAAGATTCAGGCTACTTTGACTGGTATCCATTACAAGGTACTTCTAGATTTATGAGGCTATTCTCAATGTCTACTTTAGGTGGAGAAGTATTACCCTTATGAGATAATGAAGAATTAAATGCTATATCAAAGCTCAAGCATGTGGCTGGGGAATAAATTCAGAGTTTAGCCCCGGTCTAGTACTTAAGCTATATCAAAATTATTCCCTCTCCAGTAATTGTTGAAAGAAGGGTATATGGCTACTAGTTTACCAGTTACTTTTATTATAGCAGCATTTATGAGTATTGTATTGCATTTTAAATTAACTGCAAGATTCCCGTTCCCATAAAGAGAATTTTTGAGTTCAAGTGTTATATTTTACTTCAGCAATATTATCAAAACTACTATCTTTTGTTTGACAGTGTTGCAAGTGTTTGTATGCTACTGATTTTATAATTATTCTCTTTAACATCTTCACTCGTCTAAGGTTGTGGATTGCATCTCAGATTACTAGCTTTTTACATATGTGCATTAACATTTTAGCACAATTAAAAGTTCTTTTTTCCCTCCATTTTAAATATCTCAGGTTTGATCGGGAAATAGGGCAGAAGAAGAGGGGATGGGATGTTAACTTTATGTGAACTTCAGGGCACATTCTTGCAGTAGCCAAAAGTCTGTATTCTGTCCTCTCAGCTGAGGAGATAAAACTTGAGGTTGAGCCAAAGCAAAATTCATAAAATCCATCAGGTTCTGCCTGAAGCTTGAAGAGGAATGAAGCTTGGTAAAAGTCATAAAATGTTATATTTGGGGATTTTGGTATCTTCTGTGTTTTACTTTGCATCCCTCCTTTCTGGAAGTGAGGCTCTGCTTTAACTGGATTTCTACTTAACAGGATTTCTACTAATGTAATAAACAATGACGTATTAAATATTGGGGGAAAAGGCAAATAAAGGCCAGCAGAATCATGTTTATTCTTTTTTAAAAAAAGGATATACTTCACTTTTCAGCAAAGATGTCCAGGAAGCTAAGTTTGCCAACTGAGTTAAAGCCTGATTTAGGTAAGTTTACGTAGTTGGTTTTTTATTTCCTAAAATTGTTTTACAGCATGTGAGTACAGTAAAGTGAGAGTCCTAAATTATGTAAACTATCATGACTATGTTGCATTTATATGAAATGTAGAACTAAAATTTTAATTCCACTCTCTTTGGGTGCACTCAGGCACAAAATATCATTGCTGTCGTGATAAGGTAAGCCAGCAAATCTTGTATATGGCTTATCACACTTTCATCCTAGTTTCTAGGCATCTGCCACTCAATTTATCAGTAGTGCTGTGATAGCAAAAGAGTGAGTAAGCAGGTAACGTAAGGATAATTGTTGCCTGTTTAGAACCATCTGATGCAGTTAAAATTGAAAAATGAAACATTTTAAGAATTACAGGAACAAATAGTTGGACATAGTTTTACAAATATTCATTGTCTTGTGACCACTTTCTCTAAACAAGAATAATATACAGCTGTTTGGATGGATAACCAGTCTGAGAATTTAATTTTTCTTGAAAAAGCATGTACCTTTTTATATAAGAAGCAGTTGAGTTGTGCAGTCTCTAGCACTAAGTTCATTATATTGCATAATTAAAACAGCATGCAAATGAGTGGATTTGGGTTTTTTAGTACTTTGCCAACGTGTAGTTCAGATCCAGCTCCCCTGCCTTGTTCTCTGAAGATGATGGGGGACAGCTGTAGACCTACAGCAGTAGATACAGTCTGAATGTGAAAGCTGCCTTCTGCCTGCTGCTGAACAGCTACCACAACTCCAGCAGAAGACAGACCAGGATCAGACTGGCAGCTGCAGAAATGTGTATTTGACAACTGCTGCTATCAGTAAGGAGAGAGCCCATGACACTGGGATATCCTGAAGCTGAGCTGGACCACCCTGATTTACGATTTACAATTGCAGGCTGAGAAATACGAAGTTGGAAGGAACCCTCAGAGATCCTTTAATCCATTGCTATAGCAAGGATCCAGATGTCTGACAGTTTAACCTCTCATCTATTAATGAGCCTACAATAAATAAGTTTTTAGAAAAATCCCAGACAGAAAGTTCCAATGTTTAATAGTCAGACAAATTTCCTGTTATTTAATCATTCGTTGCTTCCATATTAACTTTTTCTTGTCCTTTCCACAATGAACAGAGGTAACAAGTGCTCCTTGTCTCTTTTGTTAGCCATCTCTTACGCTGTTGAAAGCTGTCATCATATTGGTAGTCTTAATTTTTGCAGATAACTATTTTTACAAAATTCAATTTATTCTCCTTCTTTAGGTTATGTTGTCTAAATCTAGGATGACTTCTGTTAATCTCCTTCAGACTTGGAATTTTTCCTCATCTTTCCGAAATTCTTGTGTGCGGAACCAGAGGGATTTAACTGTGGCCTTTTTGGCACAAAAGAGCAGGAAAAAAAACTATCTCTTTTCAGTCTTTGTTCTTCCTTACTATATTTAATAATGATTTAGGGATAACTTCAGTTTAAGGTGAATTTTATCATACTTTGCAAACTGGACCACACTTACACTTAAATATTATCCAATTCATTCTGATTCTACTGTTGTTTTACTCCCAGTTCTTTTTTTTTTATGAAGACTGGAGAAAAAAGAATGCTGAAATTCTTTCAGTATTTTCCAATCCTGAAAGAGTTTCAGTGTTTTCTACATGATTTAATATTTGCCGTTCTTTCTACTGAAATAATGGAAACTTTTTGTCATTTCTCTTGATATACTCATAAAATAGTTTGTACCTTCTGAATTGTAACAGCCTTTGACTTGTTTTGCCTGACTCTGCATATGTGTGGATATCTGTGCTTAAATGTCTCATTTTGTTCCATGTAAAATTCTTCTAGGTTTTCAGGTCTGTAAATAACTTCCTTAGGCAATTATAATCTTTTTTATTTTACTTCTGTATTTTCTACCAGCAGGATAGCTTTTGCATAGTATTCTTCAGAGATTGTCAGCTTGTTTTTGGTTTGTTGTTTTTTTTGTTGTTGGGTTTTTTTGTCAGTTATGTGGCTGTATTTGACTGGTTCTGGGAGGCATCTAAAATGCCTTTCTCGCAAGTTCATTATCATTTTCTCTCCTTTCTTCCCATGGCTTCTTGAAACCTACTCTTCCATGATCTCGTGCTTTCACATTACTTTTCTGTCTTTAGATCTTTATCCTACCCCTTTTCCTCCCTAAACAGCCAAAACAAAATCTAAAGTATGTGCTTCTGTATTTATCCTCCACTTTATAAAACAGAAGTTATCTTGAACATACTATAGTCTGCATTATACTGTTGCTTTTCAATGTTGTAATCCAGATGATTAAGGTACCACTGTCGCTAGGCTCAAAAGAGCCTCATCTTTCCATCCTTCTGATTAAGTGGTTTGTAGTGGATCATCACACTGTTGTTCCTTCCTCTTTATCTAAAACCAATTCATTAACAAACCATAGGTTCTTCCTTAACTTCAGGATAAGTAATGTGCACTAGTGCAGTTAAACTCTTTACCCTCAGTTCTTTTTTCTGAATGAGTTGTCCACTCTTTACAATACCAGTATTGCCTGACAGGATAATTCTTATGGGGTTTTTCCTGTCCATTCCAATGCTTCTGGAATTTATACGCGTGCTCTTCAAATATTGAACCAGATGCAACTTGACACTGCATGTTTAACTCCATGTCAGAGTTAAAAAAAACCATTAAGTTACTAAATATTCAAGCCTGAAGAAACAAGCATCTTAAAAGGTTGTGGTCATTAGAATAATTACAAAAACAAATAACTCTTTTCATTGCTTTACTCTTGATTTGATTTTTAAAATGTGAAAACTTAGGATGTCAACATTTGAGTGGTTGACCTAGTTTCATCTTATAATCTGTATCTTACATTTGATTTAACTAAAATTCAGCAGGACAATAATTTTTCTGTCCTTATTGGAATGAGATGAGTATCTCCTGAGAAGATTCACTGTTTGTGTTGAGTAGATGCCTGTATTTAATCAGTTGAAATCTAGTTTGTATGCTTTTCAAATGCATGGTAGATTTTCTTCGTAGAAAGTTTTTCTATAATTTAATGAAATTGGTGTGGTGATACTTCCAGAAAGTATGTGGTTAAATGTTGCTCTTTAGCCCTTAATACTACTTTAAAGACAACTGTTGCATCTATACCCTCTCCAAAGATCTAGAAGAGTAACTTAATTTTTCTAGAAGTCATGAATATAAATTGCATCAAGGATTGTCTTGTGCTAAAATTTTGGAAAGATGAGTTAAAGCAAAGCATTAACTTGTGAATGCACAGAAAAAATCGGACATGTTGATGTATTAAGTATCACCACGTGTACAGACAGCACACAGCTAGAATGGAGCAGCACATTTACTGGTTTGAGGCATTTGTTAATATTAGAATTCACTCTCTGTTACAAAAATCTTACTTGCTAAGCAATGGGCAAGACATCCTGGAAAGTGTGTTAGTGCATTTTTGTACACTATTCAAAACAAATTTTCAGCTTAACATACCAGTGCCAGGTAGCATTTGGTTGCATTTGATGTTTCTCTTACTAAACATTTGGGTGTGTAGAAATAGCCTCTTAGACCTCCTTCATACAGTTTCCTAAAGTGAGATAATATTGTGAGTCATCACAGGTTACATGTTATGCTGTCTGGATGTCACTGCAGTTCTTAAACTAAAATAGTTGCATCTTCAAAAGTTTTTTAAACTGTGTTCCATGGAAGCTAATATTTTTTAATCTGATCGATGAACTAATTGATAGAGAGATTTGTAATTAAGTTTTTTTTTTTAAAGGAAGGAGTTCTGTTCTCTGTCCTGAGAAGACAGAAATATGCATAACAATTGTTTATGACAATTACCTAACGGCAAGCTCTGCAAAAAAAGATTGGTTTCTTTGTTCAGGATACAGTGTTGAAAATTGGGCCAACAGGAAATATGACTAAGGAGGAATACAGGAGTAATAATCAATAGAATGATAGCTAGTATATAATTCATGCTACAGAACAAAAAAGAAAATCTGAATTCTCTTAATGCCTGCATTTTGTGATTCTTTTTAATCAATCCTGATTTATTTTCAGATGTCAAAGACAACTCTTTTAGTCGATCCCGGAGTTCTAGTGTAACTAGCATTGATAAAGACTCACGCGAGGCAATTTCAGCTCTTCATTTTTGTGAGACTTTCACAAGAAAGGCCGATACATCGCCTTCCCCATGCCTGTGGGTTGGGACCACACTGGGTACAGTGCTTGTCATTGTACTGAACTTACCCCCGGGAGGAGAGCAAAGACTTCTGCAGCCAGTAATTGTTTCTCCTAGTGGTATGTACAAAGCAGATGGGCTAAAGTATCCTTTAATAAAGCATTGCTGTTAGGTTTTTTTTTTTAAAGAAACTTTTACTCTATTACAGATTAATTGAAAATTAATATATACTTCATTAATCTAGCTACTAAGGTTAACAATCTAGATTGGTTACTTCATTAGTAGGGTTTTAAAGCTGCAAAGTTGAAAATATGATCTCATCTAACATAAAAATACCACTTTAATATATACTTGCTGAGAAAAGCATGCTTTCAAAGCTTAATGAAGTACATGGCAATTGTTAAACAGACAACATTTCTGCAAAGAGATGAGCATTTAAATTGTTCACCTTTTTTTTTTTTGGTTATGAGGTAGGAAACTGTTTTTCCTGTGTCATAAAAAGGAAATAAATTAAGGGTGTCTTCAACAACTAGCTTTAAATATTGGTGATAAAATATTCCTTTGGGTTGCTATAAGAGGTCTTGTATCTTGTTTTTCTGATACACAGCAACTCATTTTGATATAGTTATGTATTAATGGTTTGCTGAATACGCTGTTAGGCACAGGTTTAGCTTTCCTGCTACCACTGTCTCATGCAGAATATGCTGTTCTGCTCCACTTTGCTCACACAGATGGTATCAGGACATACAAATTGCAATGCTGTTTGATTGAAATAGTGATTAGGAATAGTGTGACCTCTAAACTGTTTCATTTCTGCTTATCGAGTACAGTATTGGCAGCAATATTCAGATCTGGTAATGTGATTGTAAAGGCAAGGCTGCACACTGGGCAATATGTTTAATCACTGGATCACAGCATGAACCTTAAAAGATACTGCCATGTGTATGACTTTGTGTACTTGGCAAATGTTCATGTTTTTACTTGCATGTGAATAAATATAAGTAAAACAAGAAATGTATTAGCCTAAGATCTCACATACAGAGACAGTGATTTAAACAGTGGGGAGGGAAAACTTCACCTCTTTCATTTTATACTGCAGAGATGTAGTGAACTGCAGGAGGAAAAAGAAAAAAAACAGGTTGCTTGTTTCTGAACCTGTCTGTATTGAAGAAAGGAGGTACTCACCTTTGACTAATAGCATTTGTTGTAGATGTTAAGCACACAGTGTACTCCTCAGGAGAGAATGAAATTAGTTCAGTGACACTGAACTTGAATACAAATGTGTATTCCAGCTTGACTCTCTTAGTAATTTTATACGTTTCCATTGAAGGCAATGAAAGCCTATACATACACTTAACCCTTGAAAACTGGTTTAATATTTTCTTAAATACATGTGAGCACTTGCACATACTTCATTGGTTTTCAGATTAATGTCCAAAGATTTTTGTAAGTTTGTTTTGCTACGCAGGCAAGCCTAAGTTCTGTTTAGTGTTCATTTTACTAGCTTCTTAAAGGAATACCTTGTAGCTTGATAGACAATTGAGAACTGTTTTAGAAATGTGCTCAACTTTTCTCCTAGGAACCATCCTGAGGCTAAAAGGGGCAATCTTGAGAATGGCTTTTCTGGATACCACAGGATCTTTGGTCCCACCAGCACATGAACCCTGGAGAGAACACAATGTTCCTGAAGATAAAGATGAAAAAGATAAATCAAAAAAGCGACGACCTGTCTCAGTGTCCCCCTCTTCCTCTCAGGAAATCAGTGAAAACCAATATGCAGTGATATGTTCAGAAAAGCAAGCAAAAGTTATCTCACTGCCATCCCAGAACTGTATTTATAAGCAAAACATAACAGAGACTTCTTTTGTTCTTCGTGGAGATATAGTGTCGTTGAGTAACAGTATCTGCCTTGCATGTTTCTGTGCCAATGGACATATTATGACTTTTAGGTAAGACCTGTTCGATAGTAACTTAAATATAAAAAGAAAAAAAAATAGTCTTCTGATAGATAAAAAGCTTCCTTTTCCGTAAGAATATGGATAAAACAAATCTACATTCACTCAGTGTTGATGAACCTCTAACACTTGAGCCTGGATAACTTTTATAGGCATTCCTATTAGTTATGCCTTTAACGCATGAAAAAGTTTGCCAGTTTAGCTCAAGCTACTCTAAATCAACAAATATGTGATATAGGTCCCTGAGTTGATGAAGATTCTCAAATGTGAATAATTTACTTCTGATGGACAGAAATGCCTTGAGTCACACCTTCAGCTGGTACCTGACCACAGCTCTGCATACTTTCATGCAGCTGTTTGCATCACACTCATACTTGAAGCTTCCCTTTTTGTTGTCACTTCCTCATGTCCTAAAGGCCTTAAACTGAGGGTATAAAGGCAAGATTATTGCTAGCATAGTATAGAAATAAGTCATCTACAGTTAAGGGTTTTTAAGCTATGAGTTTAAACATATGTAAAAGTAATGTTTGAATGTACTTAGATGTCACCTATGTAACTCCAACATGTCCTTTCTTGAATATTTCCAACTGCTATTTTATTATGAACAGCAGTGTGTATATATCCATACCGTTCCACCTACATTTTAGTCATGGCTAATGCTAAGATGAATGTGGAACATGGCATTATGAAATTGTTCCAGTAAAATTCCTAAAAGGTTATTTTTAAGGTTGCGAAAACAAGCTCTCAGCTTGGGAAATTATCTAAAAAGATAATTCATCAGGAGACTGTTAGGAATAAACCTAAAGCTGATCTGATGCATACTACAACTAAAAAATAAGTTTAGATTGGAAGTTTGTTCACTCCATTGATCTATATCCCAAGATATATTCTAAACATCTCTAGAAGATGCTGCTCACCTTGCAGGGCAAGCACTGCTTTTTCCCTATTTAAAACTGAACTTAATAATGTTCAGGTATCATATATTCAAACAAATGCTGTTTTCTCAAGAACTTTGCATAGAGGTATGTGCTAAATTATAAATATTTAATTGTTACATTGTGTAGGGAAGTTGAACTCTTAAGTATTAATTCCACTTAAAAAGCATGAATTACTGCTGGGAAGTGAACTTAGCGTGCTCTTTGTGGAAAGCTGTTAGAGCATTGTGCCATACCCAAGATGCCCAATATTTATCTATTGATATAAATTTAGCCAGGACTTAAGATTCTGTTACAGATTTGTCAGATAGTCTGAAAACGCTATCTGGATATTATGCCTGTCCTATCTGATCTAATGTTTTTCTGTTTTGTCTTGAAACTGGAAGGATATTTCATGCTTCCATTAGTCTGAAGCAAACCACTTCCCTGTTACTGACTCACTCTTAGGAATGTTCTGATTTTAGATACGTGCATGGCAGAAGTGTCATTTCTGGGTGATGTGCTTACAAGAAAATATTGCTTTTTATTTCTTACCTGTAGAACTTGCATCCAAAGTCACGTTATCTGTTCTCCTTCCTTTTGTTTGTCATAGGTGAAGTCTCCTGCTAAGAGACAATCCACAATCTGTAAAATGCAAGCCTAACATTTAGAGATCTCAGTATAATTTAAAAAAAAAAAACAAAACAACCCAACACTTACTGTTGCAGTTACTACATCTTTCTTTTTCATTGCTTTCAGTTTCACTTTGCCCCTTTACTGCTTTTTTTTTTAGTTTCTAGAAATAATAATCTTATGCAGATGGTGTCTGCAGCAGAAGCCGCTTAATGTATTGGTACATTTGCAGCTAATATCTTATGTAAATTATGGTTTTGCAAAAATTTCACAGGGGAATGTTTTTTGAGACAGTGGTTTATTTTAGGTTCCATTTACCAAGGCATCAGGTGTTCAGTCACTTACTTGCATTTATTATTACTTTGAGGGAGAGGAATGTTTGGTAGCAAGAGCGTTGTTACAGCATGTGTTGCTTGTGTTCTTCAGTAGTTTGATGCAGTAAGTACTGCAATTACATGGGCAGAATCAGAAAATACAAGGTAAGCCAACTTTGCTCTAAGAGGACTTCCTCTTAAATATACAATCAGACAAAAAAGGTGGACGTAGTTCAAAGACTGTTGTTTGAGGCTACTGAATTCTCTTTCCCTTTGAAAGCACACCCCTGCACATTTCTTAGTGTTCTTGAGGAGACATCTTTTGGACTTGTATTTTTAGTCAAGGAGAAATTCTTCACCTGAGAGAAGAGGCAAGATGTTTAATTGTAAACTTTTAGCAGATACTTGTTGAAATACTTTGCTAGTAATTACAGAATAATGCTTTAAGTGAATCTGTGACTTACATGCTCAGAGTATCATTTAAATGATGCTTTTAAAGATGTCTGTGATGCAGATCTTTAAATTTCACTTTTGAGGTGCTTCCTTGAAAAATTTCATATTTATGTTTTGAGATTTTGTAATGGCATTAAATGATACCCTGTTTATGTGGTACATATGCAGCTGGTGAAGAGAAAAATGATGTATTGTGTCTTAAAAATGAGACATTTGATCAATAATAGACAATCCTGCTATATGTAATGGCTTTTTAAAAATTATTTTTCTTAAGTTTGCCAAGTTTAAGGCCATTGTTGGATGTATATTACCTGCCACTCACCAATATGCGGATAGCCAGAACATTCTGCTTCACCAATAACGGACAAGCACTCTACCTTGTCTCACCAACTGAAATACAGAGGCTCACCTACAGTCAAGAAACATGTGAAAATCTTCAGGTAACTAATTAAAAAAAAAAAAAAAAACCAAAACAAAACTATTTTGTGACATAGATACGCTCTGAGGTTCTTGGTTCTAGATTGACGTAACTAGAGTTACAGTAGATTACAGTAACTAAGTTTGTGATAAAGCCAAGCACTTTTGCTTTTGTGGTTTGATTTTTCTCACTGTAGTGTCTGATTCAGGACAAATCACTTCTACACTTAAATTTTACTATTTCATCCATCCTTTTTGTATTTGAAGGTTTCTTAATTTTCTTTTTAATCAAAAGGAAATACCCTTGTTTAAGATGTACAGTTGACAAAACTCCCTTGTTCAACTGATGCTGGTGGAGGCACATGCTGACATAAGCAGGGAACGCTAATTCGGAACGCTTGAAGGAAGCTATTGTATTTCAGGGGTATTAACAGCTTGGAAAGATCCTCAGCCATTCTTCAGCTTTGAAGTTGTATAGAATATTGAAACAGCAGAGCTGCAAGCTCCACTTTCTTACCACACATGGATATGAGTGTTTCTAGATATAATTTCAACAGAACAAAGTCAGGAGTGTTGCCCAAGTTGCTGGGGGGCAAATACAGCTTTACTCAAACCCATTTCTTTGCTACTGAATTTCATGAACTATAAGCTTGCAACTATCAGAACAGATGGTTTGGACAGATTTCCTGATGTTTTTATATTTTTAATTTCCTAAGTTGCCTTGCAAAGGCAGATGCCTATTAAAGCATATTCATTTTGAAATTCAAATCCATGAAATAAATCCTTAAAGTGAAATAACATTCCATTAATTTGTGTGTGAAATAATAAATGCTTTGTTGTGTCTCTTCTTTGTCACAAAGGAGATGTTGGGTGAGCTCTTCACTCCTGTAGAGACACCAGAAGCACCAAACAGGGGCTTCTTCAAAGGCTTGTTCGGAGGTGGGGCACAGTCACTTGACAGAGAGGAACTCTGTAAGTTTTTAGTATTTTTATTTTTCTGGTATTTCTACCTGGGGGAGCCAGTGATCCTTGAGAAATGTATTACTTGTGCTAATAGAACATAACAAAACACATGGGCTACTGAGAAGGAAATTAACTCAACCCTGCTGAAACCAGGACACATTTGCAAAGAGTAAAGTAAAAGAGGAATGACAAATACTTTTTCATAGTTTTCATATGCTAAACACCTTACCAACAAGGTCAGAAAAGCTTGTTACTGTTTTCTCACAGGTTCCTTTATGTAGATTATGAAACAAGAAATGGGACAAGTGATCTCTTTTTTTTTTTTTTTTTATTCATCTTTATGAAGTGTATACTACTGACCATGATTTCCTTAATGCTGTCAAACTGAAAGGGGCTGGTTCTAGAGAACACTATTTTGGACAGTGACAACTGAGTTTTAACTCCATTCTACTTCAGTTCATTGGCTAGATTCTTTTTCTTCATTTGACTTGTACAGAGATGTCTTAGGAATAAGAGCAAGGACAGAACTGTATCATAGTTCAATTAAGTCCTCTGTTCCCAGGCCAGTAAAACTCAGATTTGGCAAAGGTTTTATTGCTTTATAATTATCTTAATGTTTTTTACTTACAGCTTTATTTCTTTTACTGTGATGGAATGCAGCATTTTAATATATTTAAGAAAAATAACTTCCACTTATTCAGATACTTGCTAGGTGAAACATCATATTTTGCAAGTTTTACTTTTTAGAAGAACTGTTTCCTTTTTAACTTGAAACGTAGCTGTTAAAACAGACAAGACACCCTGGCAATCCTTTTGTTGGTTCTTTGATCTATCCAATAAAGATTAAATTAGCCTTTACTTCTGCCTGTACATTTTTAACAAATATCAAATATTTAGAGGTCACTTTCTCTGTTAAAAATTCCATTTGTATTTATATATGTGTGATACTTTGACAAGTTGGTCAAGTATTCTGTTAGAAAAATTTGTGTGCACAAATTATATGTTTAATTAGTATGACTGGGATAGGGAAAAAACTGCCTTTTCATGGCAACAGAAAAGCACTCTTGTAACTTTAGAAGCTATCTCTTTACATCATTTCAAGTTTCCACCATGAAATTTTGGCTCAGATCTTCAGAAGGAAAGTAGTATTGAATGGGAGAGAACAAACTAGTGAATTGTAGCCTGAAAGTGAGTTCAGTGATAATTCAAAAGACATCTGAAAATGTCTTTAAAATAGTCATATTTAACATGAGGATCACAGCAGAATCTCTAACAAGTGAAATGATTTCTTGTTTTTATTCTTGAGAATTCAAAGATAGATGTTTGTAGTGTTAGTTGAACTCTAAATCATTCTTCCTAGAAGCATAAAATCAAATCAGAAAATGTTGAAATACTGCAACGAAACTCGTTAAATAAGTTAATACTCCTTTTTCTAGAGATGGAAAGAAATATTTAAACTAGAATTTAATTGTTTAAAAAAAAGTTAAAGATTTAGTTTGACTTCAGCATTGAAAAACATTTCAGCGTTCACTCAAATATTTGTAGAGTATACAGTTCAGCATGAGATTCCCATGTCATTAAGTGTCAAGACTGAATGAGGTGGCTGATGTCCCATTATGAGCAAAGGACTTGTACTCAGTGCAGTCACTGGAGTCTAGAGAGCCCTTCAGCTGACTGCTTGTGGATGTTTACTTTAGGATGAGCTGCTTTGTTCTTACAACTGTACTGCCTTTTCATGATTTACATTTCTTTTTTTATGAGATTTTTACAATAATGAGAGCATAGACACCTGATCTTCACATGTCTACATCTAAAATTGAACTTCTGTCAAAGGAAACTGCTGCTGGTGGAGTCATACTGGCTGGCTATACCAGCAGAGCACTTCCAGAACTGACCACAGCTTGTGTTTTGAAATTCTGCTTTGTATTCTGAACTCCCCACACCTTCCCTGTGAAGTAAGCTGTATTGTTAAAAGCCACTTCACCAGCACAATTCTGTTGATGACTGTGATGCCAGCACTATTGAGAGAGGTTTAATTTCACACTCGAGCTGTGAAAAGGTGGTAATTTTACAGCCTGCCTGGAAACTGTTTGAAAAATCTCAATTTTATTAAATAGTAACATCTAGTAGCGAGTATTGCTTGTAGTCATGCCTATGACTAAGTGCTCAGTGTCCATGCAAAGAAATGACACTTACATTGGTATTTATATAATAATGATAAAAAAATCTTACTATTCTGTTTTTGCTGCTTTGCCAATGCCTCCAGTTGGAGAATCAGCATCTGGGAAGGCATCAAGAAGTCTTGCCCAGCATATTCCAGGGCCTGGGGGTATTGAAGGTGTCAAAGGAGCAGCATCTGGTGTAGTTGGTGAACTAGCACGAGCCCGGCTGGCACTAGATGAAAGAGGACAGAAACTAGGAGAACTGGAAGAAAAAACTGCAGCTATGCTTTACAGTGCTGATTCTTTCTCTAAACATGCTCATGAGGTGAGTCTGTTGTGTGTTAAACTGAGAGCATTAAACTGATTTTCTGTCAAATAAATGCAAATTTTGCTAGTAACTGACTTCTGCAAAGGCATGTTAGAGGTATCCAAAGGGAATGCAGTATTACTGATAAAGGACACTTCACTTTTGTCTAGCAATCATTACTCCTAATAATTAAGTATTAATGTAAGCAGCTTTGTCTTATGGCATGTTGATCTAGAGCATGCCCTCTGCCTGAGTGGCATGTATACTTCCAGAAGTGTGGTTCACCTTCCATTGCTTAAAGAACTTGTTGCTGAATTGGATTAGAGGAGGAATGCTCTGCATGAGATACCTGTGGTTATTAAAGATCCAGTTGTTGAATGCAACCCCATAAATCCAAGCTAATTTTTTCCCCAGTAACTATGCAGGATGACTGTTCTCTTCCATGTTCATGCAGATCCCTTCTATCCCCTACACTCTTGTGCAGCCTTCCCATTTTCCCAAAAATGTCTTTTCCTGTCTGAGGCTAGATCATAGACAGTGATGCTACCATTAGAAAATTCATCATGCCAAACCCACACTGTTCAGCAATGTTGTTGTTGTAGTTTTGAGAAGCCTTACTGAAGTCCTTCTTTCTCATGCTGCTTTGTAAGCATATAATTTGTTTGTATCATTGTACTTTTGGTATGTTATAGAAACAGTAATTGAAAATTGTTTTTTGTTTTTTAGATGATGTTGAAGTACAAAGACAAGAAGTGGTACCAATTCTGATGATGCTCATCAATGACATCTGTTTCCTTTTGTCCTGATGAAAAAAAAATCTAGGTTTTTCATTAATTTTGGCAGGACCATTGAAATTTAAAGGAGTATTCACTATTGGATACTGTTGTTTCCTAGCACAAATCACACACTGTTTTACCTCAGTCGTGGCTTTAGCTGAGGAGCTTTATATTTAAAAGAAACACACACAAAAACCAGACTTGAGTGTTTCTTAGCTGTTGGTTAGCTGAGAGTGTAAATGGAGATAGCTGAACATGTGATAAAGACAGTAAAGGGAAAACATAGTGTGAGATGGGCAGGGGCAATGCAGGGTCAATCCTGTGTTAATATTTCATATGCCAAATGTTTTTGTGCTATTGTAATTGCTGCCAGTGTTATACCCTCCTGTGAGGAGAGGCAATAAATCAGGGGTTCAAGAGCTGGAATAAAGTTGTTTGTCTTACTTGAACAGTAGCTGACTTACACTTACCCTCTCTAGGACTCACTGTATTTACCATTGTTGTTGAAGAAGAGTTGAAGTTATCACTTCTTTCTTTGGAAAAGCTGGAGGCTTGGAAGATTTCATGTTGAAAATTGTATACGTAGTTGACCTGTGCATAGTCTTTTCTTGGACCCCTGCTCTAGTATTCTTGTATTCACATCATATTCTGTGAAGTGCAAAACAAGAGAATACACAATTTTTGCATTAAAAAAGTCAAGTGAATAATATGACTGGAATGTGTCATGCTGGGAGTTTTCATTTGTGTTACGGCCATGCAATGTGAAATGTGGTAACATCTTCATTGTAGTAGGAATACTTCAACTTCTGTTCAGTTAATTTTTTTTTTTGCCAGAAGTAGTTATTGGTTCAGTTTCTATAAGATTTAAAACTGGCTGTGGGTTCCATTCATGGTGTGAATTTTTATAAGTGTTTAACAGAATGTATCTTTACAGCCAATAATTAAAATAGCTGAGATAGTTTTGTGCAAAACTTAAGTCCTAGATGCCCCTTTAGTCCTTTACTATGAAATCGGAGAAACTTAGACTCAGGTTTTCAAACAGTTTTACACTCTGTACTCTGTGGAGGTGCTGATGCATGAATAATGGCAAGCAGCTAATATTTAATAATTGTCAGTATATTATTTAGCAAATTTCTAAATCCTGCTAGTAGAGCTATTTTACAAGTACCTATCTCAGCCCCACCCAGTACTAGGGGCAATTGGCCTAAAGTTTGGATTTGGTCCCCTAAGCAGTGTTTTCAATGTGGGCAGTGGTAAGTGTCCACTAAAATTTCAGGAATTGGTGAAATAATGTTCCGTTTGGGTGAGGTATATGATATAGCTGAGCTAACTTGTTAATGGCTGCTGCACTAAAGCTATAATGGTGGGAATGACCAGAGCTCTTTTTTAAAGAGAGGATTCCTAAAAATAAATGTTTGCACTTCAAAAATTTATTTAGATTTTTTCCTCAAAGCAGGAATAGTTACCAACAGGTTTTGTTTTAAAAAAGGGAGTACTTAGAAGCTGATAGGTCTATATTGTCTGAAATTAATCATTTGAGTTTGCTTCTCCAAGCACCACATTCTCTGTGGGTTTTTTGCATGCTTTCCAAATGTTCCCAAAGCGAATCCTTGGTTATATGTGTACTACAAAGTGATGTTGCAGGTATGTAGAAAAGGCAACCTTATAAAATGCTTAAGGGATGCAAAATATTGAAGTTACTGATGTTTCTTAATTAATTTTTCAAATGAAAGGCAAATATGCTTGGGCTTTGTAGCACAAACTGATAAATTTTCTGATTTTATGTCTATAACATCTAATTAAAAAATACAAGTGAATTCTGTTGCCAGTACAAGGGCATGCCATACCATGTCCACTGTTCAAAGAACTTAACAAATGAGAACGTAACGACTTGAACAAGCAGCCGTATGATTTCTTGATGGCTCTGTCCCATACCTACTGAGACAGTGTTAACTGCAGTTATTTAACTCTGCTTGCCATGCAATTTTCGCCTCTGCATGTTAATTTCTTTTCTAGTGTCTAATTAATGCACATTTAAATTAACATGACTTCATTAAAAAAATCAGGTAGAAGTAAACTAGATAAACTACTATCCATACAATTTCCAAAAATAAAACACCCTGGCTGACACTTGTCCCCTTCCGTATCTCACATTTATAAATGGAGATGACTGATAATTATTTGATCTGTTGAAGATGAACTATAATTCAGAGAAACAGAATCCTGGAAAATTAGTCTGGTCAGCTTCTGGGGGAGAGGATGGCAAAAGTACTCTTCAGCAAATCATGGTATCAGTTCAATGGAAGATGACCTTGGCTTGGAACGAAAGCGTATTTAACTTTCTCTTCAAGAAGCATTTGAGAACCACCAGCAAGCAAAAAAAAAAAAAAAAGGCAATGAGAAATCATCTGCTGGTACAGGGAGAGTAGTGGCTTACTTGGTAGTATAGAATTTATCGTAGTTGAATCTTTTTTCTGTTGCATATGTTCAAGGCATGCTTCTAGATTTGAAAACTAATGAAACGATTGCTCATGAGATGAATACACAAATGGTTCCTGGTCAACAAAAGGGGCTATGTACAACTTCAATCTAAAATGTTCCTTTTTCCTTCTCTGTGGAAGGAAGTTGATCGGACACACATCATGACATCTGATTCTGCTATTGGTGGTGCACCTTTTGTACAGCAAAGTATATTGAAATCCTTTGGGGGAAGCACTCCTGATTTTTTTGCTAGCATTTTAGTTGTGTGAAACTTTTTTTAGAGTGTCTGGAAAACTATAAAATAAAATAGAGCTATTACTTTTTTATTTTTTTGATGGAAGTGTAAGAAACTGCTGCTACCTATCTGTTTATATGTAGTGTGTCTCATTAGGAACTGTACACTGAAGATTTTCTTCACCTTAGTCCTGCCAAATTGTAACTTTTGAATGTTGATATCTGTAAATATGCGTGTATTCCAAATAAGTCTGAAAGTGTTACACCACAAGCATCTCCAGTGATTTGTTCTTCAGCGAACAGTCAGTTATAAAATCTAGTAATATGTAGCTGTGTTCCTTGTCTGTCTTTATGCAAAGATTTTTGCCTGAGGTGGTGCTTGCGTGGCAGGTGATGTTGAAAGGCCACATCCAAAGGAGGATTTTTGGAAGCAAGTTCATTTTCTTTTCTTTCTTTTTGTTTTCCTTTTCTCTTTTCTTTTTTTTCTTAATTAATGGCACTGATCCTACCTGAACTTTTAAACTTGAATTTTTCCTGCACTTTAATTCAATCATGGTATTTTATTCCTTAATTTTGTTTCTACATTTGTGCTGTTCAGGTTCATTATTTGTATATAAACGCACACATTCAATAAAGACTTCAGAACGGATTACTTTTGGGCACATTTACTAACTATGTGACTATCATTTAGAATGTGTGTTTTCTTAACAAAATATGTATATACAAGTATATACAATATAGATCTAATGGAAGACACTTATCCAGTGTCAACATTCAGTTTATAAATTACTGCAACACTTTCAGATTTGTTACTAGATAATACAATAAAATCTGTTATATTTATACATACTGCTTAAGAATATACTTTTAGTTTTAAATAATTTTTATATGTACACTTTTACCTTTAATTTTAAAAAGACTTATGTTCAATTTTTAAGTCAAAGTACTTAAAGTATGTATATTATCCATAGAAGAAGTTGTTTTAAGCTTATGAATACATTCATATCTCATATCGAGATGATACAATTACTATGAAAACAAACAGCCCATTTTGCTTTGTAGAAAATGATCATACTTATTTTTACCTCCCATTTTGAACATTCTTAAATAATTTCCAAATTATGGAGAGGGAAGATAGCGCACTCAGAAAACTAACATAATGTAAAGATTTTCTCAATAGCTGCAGTCTGTGGCTAACTGGCTTCCTTTTTTTTTTTTTTGATATACCCAGGAAAGATTGGTTTTTTTTTTCAGCTCTATTTCTCAGACTTAAAATTCCCCAAAACTGAAGTGAGATTTGTCCAATAAATATTTGAGTAATGTATGAATCTTTATTATACATCAGCTCTTTACATGTAAATCGGGGGGTTTTTTGTATACAGAACATGTGTTGGAAAATTTACAGCCTGTGGCTGAAGTGCCCTCTTCTTTCTCATCATGATTTAACGTACCTGGGTGGGCACTGAGAGCAACTGAAGTTCGGTGGGGGGAGGAGGAGTGCAGTGCCTTGCCTCCCTCTCCGAGGTACAGGATAACTTGTCTGTTGAAACTTTTCTCTATTGCAGCCAATTTCCTGCATAATTTACATGCATCTTTTTGGGTGGATGTTGATAGCTTTGCTACTACCACAAAATCTTCAAATACTTTGTAGACAGAAGGTAATGATGATTGAGGGGAGGAAGTACGTAAAACAGAAAAAAGTTGTGTAGTGTAGGCAAATCGGCTAAACCCATTTTATTTCAGTTTTCATTGGAAAGCTAAGTTAAGCTGGGCCAATTTCTCTTTATGCACGTTATAAAGATGTGCTGGATATCATCTGCTTTATTACTGTTTCAAGCCAGATGAGTGTACTGTGTTTCTGGGTTCTTTTACGCTTTATAAAGTTTAGGCTTAATGATACGAGCATTCATTTTAAAAAGAGAAACAAGACAAACATAGAACAATCAAGTGAAAATATGTCAATCAGTACTCCTTTTAGTTTTTCCTGTAAAGCGCCTCAAAATGTTAAGTCGTACAGCTGTAGGTTTCTGACACATTTGTTTTTCTTAGTACCCAAGTCACGTGTTACCAGGCAAATAATAACTAGAAGTTAAACCGTTTCAGTTGAAAACATGTAAGGAGTTGTATGTGGATTACCACCACCATTCAGTAATAGGTGATGCAAAAGAAGAGGGGTGGGAACATGTTTTAAATATTCCCTTTTAAAAAAGAATTGTAAATAAGCAGTACTGTGTTATTTTAGACCTGAGCTCTGCTATCTGTAGTGGTTAGAACTAGGAAAACATGCTGCTTTCTAGTTATGCTACTGTTTCATTGTACCAGCACCATGGGGGGAAAATAAAAAAGCATCAGTAAATTTTTCTAACATTGCCCACTTGTGGGTAAGCATGCTTGATGTGTAGCAGTTCTCGTTTATGTATATCTTAGTGTGTACGTGTGTTTTCTCTTTTTTCTTTTTTGTTCATTGCAACTTATTCTTCAGTTAAGTCTTGCTGAGCCCCACTAGCTCTTCTGAGGGTGATTACTGGAATATGCATTTTTAGGTAGGGTTGCAAATCCATCTGTCTACAAATATAGTTTCATATGAACTGCAAACTGTACTGTTACAAACACAACTATGTTAGGTTGCATAGAGTTATTTTACTTACATGTACTTGAACTGAACTATGTCATCATAAAAAAGTTAAAAAATTAAGTATGGAATATTTTTGTAAATAAAAATACCTGTGCAGCTGGTATTTTAAATTTAAAATGTATTATACATTAATGTTTCAGAAAAAATGTTCATATATGTGTATATGAATGTGTCATTATGCTGAAGGGCTCTGATTGGGCAAAATAAACTATTCAAATCTCTCCTGAAATGAGTGGAGCTTACTCCTTTCCTTCCTAACCAGTTCCTTTCCTGCTGGCTGGAGCGTGCAGGGACTACTTGCCAGAAAAGGCTGTTTCATTATGTTTAAGTTGAGATGCGCTTTATAACGAGTAGAGCGGCACATGCTTGGAGCTGTAGCAGCCAGGCTGACAGTGAGCAGTGTCTGAGGAACACAAAAGGTGAAACTGTTTGGCTGTGGTGATGTTCCCAAGCAGGTCTGAAAACATTCGGAAACGCGCATCTCGATGGTCACGATGTGAAGTCGTTACCCTTTTAAGTAATCAGAAAAGTTATGGTCATTCATATTGCGAAGACACCATAAAGCAAAGTATTTTCTGTAGCTGCATTTTGACAGTGTTCATTAACTTAAGAATCCAAGGTGCATGGGGAGAACAGGTAAAGTTGACTTTTTTTCTTTACCATATTTATGACACAGCAAATGTATTTTCTTTGGTTGAGGCTCAGCTTTGGCACAGACCAATTTCTAGCTTGCAGTCTATTAAATTTTCTGTCTTCTGCTGTTGCACGGGGGAAAAAAAAAAAACACATTGTAAACATGCTCTGAATGATGCAGAAATACTGAATCTGAAGAGAGTCTGGGGCGGTAATTCTAAGAAGTGAAATTACTGCACCTCAGTGAAATTTTTGAATCTCATGATGTCAAATAGTAAAATATTTCACTGCTGGTTGTTTTAGTATGTGGTTGATGTAGTGAGGATGCAGTTTCATCTGTGCGAAAAGTCTACTGGTTCCAGACCTATCCTGCCTTCCTGCTTTTTCTGTAATATCTCATACTTACCTATTCTGAACTTTAAACTCTGCAGTGTGTGGAGTTACAAATAGGATGATGCGTTGGAATTTAAAAAATTGTTTTAACTTCAGTCCAATTAAATTGAAGGTATTCAGAGCTGTCGTGCTGCTTCCAGCTGCTCACTGGCTCTGGTAATCTCTGCCATCACCAGTAACATGGCAAGAATATTTAGGTGGGTTTGAATGTCCCCTGTGGGGACTGTGTGCTGCACATAGCATCGGTGGACTGGCGAGGGGATTGTCTGACTGAGGTTGCAGAATGAAGCACTTTGATTTAGGGAAGGCCAGGATTTTATGAGACCTATGTAAAACTTGGTCGCTTTGTACATCGTGTTACTGTAAATTAAACACATCTAAGATGTACAGTTATACATTGGTATGCCCATTAGTTTTAAGCTGTGCCACTCTCCAAAAGTTTTCCTTACCCAAATTCTTCATTGGGAATGGTTCCTGGGAGGAGGCTGGGAATTCCCCTAAGGGCATGGCAGTGGGCAACTGAGGTCTGCTACAGAGGGACTGTAAATTGGGCAGTGCCAAGGACTGAGTACAGATGTTGGGACCAGGCTTGTGTCCCAGCTTTCAGAGGCAATCTTTTCACCCAGGATGGGTCACCAAACAAGCTCCTCCTTGTTGCCCATTGGCCTGTGGGTGCTCAGGGGTGTCCTAGCCCTGATCTCTCCTGCTCTGGTGCACCTGGGCTGCTCCCTTGGCTGGGGTCTGCCAAGCAAGAGGCACTGGCTGCTTCCCCTCTCTAAGGAGAAAAGGTAGCAGCCTTGCTGGAGGCGCTCCAGTCCAGCTTAGGGAAACAGGATTTCCCCCCCCCCCACAGCCCTGCACTGAGATAAACCCACAGGAGCAGAATGTCAGCAGACACCAGTTTCTCACCTTCTAGTTTGCTGTATGATTCTTCGCAATGTGTAATTAATGCTTCCTTAGTAAGGGCTTCGGGGCTTGCATATGTTGCATTATAGTAGCAGAATTCTGATCAGCTGCTGTAGCAAAGAGTTTTCTGTATTTTTCAGCCAGAGGCGACAGCCTGTGCAGAGGCTGGTGCACAGGCTGCTCGGGAGGGAGGGAGCTGTACCCCCTGGCTGGCTGAGACCTGGGGAGCACACCTTTAGCCTCAAACACTTATGTAGAGCTGTTTCACTCCAAAACTACTCGGAATGGGTGATGAAGGACTGTAGCAAAGCCATAGTCAAGAGAAAAATGGGGAGATTTATGTGTTTTGGGGCAGTTAGTGTTTCTGCATCTTGCAGTTGCAGCATGAACAGGGCTTCAGAGAGAGTTGATCGTTTGAAGGGGTTTGCAATCAAAATGCCAGACTGTGCGTATGTTTTGATAAGTTTACCAATTCCTCTGCCTACTTAAGCAGACATAATGAGAAATCTTCTATAACTGTGATTTCTGTTGCACAACAGACACTCCTGGGAAGAATAACGTGGAATGCAGTCTCTGGTGTGGGAGTGAACAGAAAACAATTTCAAGCTGGTATCTCCTAAGAGACCTGCAAGTCTCTTCGCACCACCTCAGTATGTAAAGTACCTTTTATCTGAACATCAGCGGGTTGCCTCCCAGCTATGGTGCTTTTTCTTCTGGGATCTCGCAGCACATAGCACGGTGGGCCAGGCCCTCGTGAAACTTCTCTTCATTGCAGTTACTGTCTTTAGACTGAATATGCATGTTCCTGTTGTTCAAGATGTGTATCACAATTTAATACTAACTCATAAAAGGAAGGTCTGTTTTTTTAAAAAAAAAATCCATCTCCTATGAAAGAGTTAGGCAAGATTCAGTAAGAAAAAAAAGCACTAATCCAGGTCCTTATATCAGATTTTCTCTTTAATATGCTCAAACTCAGAGTTAATTCTAGCTGTGAACTTACAAGGCCCCTGCTTCCTGTTTTGTCTTTAAGCACAGCAGTTTCTGGTTGGGTTTCAGTGTTTCCAGCATCTCTTGAAAGAAATCTGTGGAGCACCTGGGAAGACAGAAATAAATTCTTTTATTCTACTGTTCCAGTTAAACCCCTTTAGAATACTTTTATTTTACACATTTTTAAATGTAATTTTTTTGCCAGAGCAGGATCCATGGAAGCCACATTGATCTCTAGAGCTTTTCTTTGGTTCTAAAAGGCAAGTAGCTGGTCTGGCTCTCAATGTCTAACATACAACTGCTTCTCCTGTTGGGATTCTTCTGGAAGCAGCTGCTTCCTCTCCAGCAGTCCAGTCATGCTGCGTGCACCAGTTTTGGCAAGTAGTTTGTGGGCTGTAGTCACCAGGCTTCAGCCTGGCAGAAGAACAACTGGTGTAGGTCAGAGAGGAACGGGGGCAGAAACAGGGAGATGAGGTTTGGCTGAGCTGGTTAGTTCTCTTCTTGCCATGTTTTCACAGCTATTGTGGCACAGAAAAGTTTTTAAGATTGCATTTTAAATGAGAAAAAGTGGCTGATTTGATAATTACGGGGAGATGTTCCCTGGTACAAATAACAGCATGGAAACAGTGAAGCAGGACTGTTTGAAAATCTAACCAGGACTGATGTGATGGGTGAACTATGCCAAACACCAAGAGATCTGGCATCCCAGTAAAGGAGCACTGATAGCTCTGGAGGGGACAGAGTGCTGAGAAGGCAATAAACATGGAGACAAACTGCTTGCGTTTGCTGCTGTCAAGAAGAGGGGAGCAAAGGGAAGGCAGCACAGGGGGAGGCAGCAGGCACGACGCAGCAGTCCTTGAAAATGATCTTTGCAGTTGTGTCGTACACGACAGCGTTTGACAGAACCAGAGGAAAGGATCTAAACAAGTGCCGATGTGGATGTATACGACAGGCTTTGCTTTAGAAGCGACGCACAAAAAAGGGCCTGTGAGGCAGCAGGCAGCCTCATTATCAGTGCCTGGGGAGAGGAACTGGAAACGATGCCTGAGAAGCCACCTGCTTGACCAAACAGGGGACCCATGTTATCCCAGGCAGGACCACACATACAGACACCACCAGATGTGGGCCATGGGTTTCCAAACACAGTCCCACCTGGAGCAGCACTATGGCTTGTGACAGCCCAGGCATGACAAGCCCCGAATTTGTCTGGCAGCCAGGGCAAGGAGAGGGTGAACACTGGGGCCCTTCTGCCATTGGCAAGGAAACTGAGTGTCTGACATCGCTGCCTCCTCTCTGGCATCCAGACTGGGATCTCTGTCCTCTGAGGGGAACAAGTGGGCTTCTTGCCTGTCATAGCTGGAGCTGACGCAGGGACCCATCAAGCTGGCTGCTCCGACGTTGGCACCAGGGCCTTGGACCCCCTGAGTTTTTCCGAGGTGGCTCTGAACTGAGTATAAAAAGACAGATTTTTGGTTAGAGTTTCTTTAGTAAGGAAGGTGAAAATTAACCAGCCTTTGATTTTATAGATTTTTTTTCTCTAAGGGAAAGAAAGAAACAAAAACCCCCACTGCTCTGAGCCAAATAAACTGGCAATGTTGCTTGATGTAACTAAGGTACAGCTTCCTTCAGTGCACTGACACGTGGCCACATCTGTCCGTAGGGCATTGTAGATGCAAGCACCTTCTCCTGTGAAGAAATTATTAGTTATGGCGTGCCATCCAAGTAGCTTTTGGCTTCTGCAGGTCTGCCTTACCTTGGGGCTCATGCTCCCTGAAGGCAATGCGCGTGACACAGGTGCAGATTTTTTCATTTATTCCCAGGGCTTAGAGTGAAGTGTCACGTTTTGGCTAAAGGCTCATGCGATGGGGCTTCGTGGGCATGCCAAATTCCTCAGCTTCGCTGCCAGGTCACTGTGAGCAGGATCTGCAGCAAACGTGCCCTGTAAGTCATCAGCCCCATGGCTCTCGGGCACCAGATGGCTGTTCGTGGGAGGAGTACGAGTAATATTGCAAATTAATAAGTAAAGAGACATCCTCTTCTCATTGTTACCACCCATCCAGCTCTGGAGTGAAATAAAAAGCCCTCCTGCTCCGTAGTTTTAATTAAAAGCTGTGCTGGTACATCATCAGGCATTAAGGATGACTGCAATTGCAGACTCCTCTTCCTCTCCATTGGAATATTTACTGCGTAGGTAACTGGGAGTTGTATGCCTTCCTGATAGCGTTATCCTTTAGTCCTTTGCACCCCTTAAGCAATACAATAACTAGTAAACGCAGTAGTAAAACTACCCATAGAAAGTTCCCCTATAACTAAAATATGGGTCTCTAGAAACTTTTGCTTTGATTGGGTCACTTAAAAGATTCACATACTCTGATTTTAATTTTTAATTTTTTTTTTTTTTTCCACTCTTCCTAACTGTGTGTGACCTACAGGAAGAGCTTTCCCAAAACCTGTGCTCTGGGTTTTTTGGATCAGCACGGCAGCTCGTTGTGGAGGGTCTTCCTTGCTCACTGTGCCAGGCAAATAAATGCCGCTGGGCCACAGGAGCAGAGTCACGGCAGACGTACCTTCCGTAAGAGAAGAGCTCCTCCAAGACTTTGTCTTTTCACAAACAGCCTCCCTTTTCCCGTCAGGTGGATGAAGAACACGGTGTTTATGCTGGGAGGAGAAAAGAAGCCAGTGAATTTCTGGCACAGCAGCAGGCAGCTGGCGAGCTGGGAGGTGGAGGAGGTGGCACTGGCCAAGGGCGATGGGAAGAGCTCTGTGTGTGGAGAGCGTCACTGCTCCCACTGCTCAGCAGAACCAGCCTTTGTTTGCTGGGAGCTAATGTGCTGGTTTGCAAACTTTGAGCATCACCTGTGAGAAGCAGTTTGGTTTCTCTGACTCTTCACACTAATGCTATTAGTTGCCTGTTTCAACTCATCTTCTAACCAACAGAGTACGATAGAAGGACCAGCTACGCAAAGCTGCTCACAGCCTTTTACCTCTCTTAAGCTTTGAGAAAATCCCCCAAGGACAGGAACAGTGGTACCAGCACGTCATCCAAAACCTGATTAAGCCAAACACTTGAGGATGCTACAGCCTGTGTAACCTTACACACCTCTAACTTGCATTTGCTGGGAAATTCTGATTTTTTTTCAGAGGATGCTTTATACAGGTCTGTGATTACTGCACATCTGGGGGAGCTGAGAGTCAGAGCAAGGGGAAAAAAAATGCCTTAAAATACATAATGAAGGCAACAGTGTGGATTTTTACCTAGGTCTGACTGTAATGAAGTGAGCCCTGGGTCATTCAGCAATTATTATGGTTGATCAGTAATAAGCACTTAATGAATTAATGTACCCAGCTCCTACACAAGGTGAAGGTTTTTACAGATAGCAACCTTGGCTGTATTGCAACAACTGTGATGCAACCGTCCCAATCTTTTCTAGCACTGAATAAATCAGCTTTTGTCAAAAGCACAATGAGATATTAGGCTCCTGCTCCGGGTTCAGCTGCGTCAACCCTGTGGTTTCTCAGGAGTTTTTAAAAATAAAAGCAAAATGCCTTTACTTAGTGTAGGCTTCTATTATAAAATGTCATTGTGCATAGATTACAGATTTTGCTAGAGTTTAGCAGTCAATCTTTTCCATATGAGTGCATGCTTTTGGCTGGGAAAACTATTATCTGAATATAATGGCTTTCTTTTCAAGCCAAATCTAAGTATGGAAGGCACATCCAACTGAAATGAGAAATGCTGCGTTATTTCAATTTTTGTAAAACTGCTCTTATTTCTGACAGTGGTTTTGCTGAAGACAGTGGTTTTGCAGAAGAGATGCAATCTTTCTTAAATAGACTATAAATAATAGCTAAAAACTGAATTGGAAGCAGAATAAATAGAGACAATTAATTCAACTGAAAAAAGGCTAATTTTCATTCTGATTACCCATGCTAGCACACAATTGTCACTTAATGCCATTAGGAGACTGTAGGATGAGGAACAAATCATAGAATTCAATTGATAAAATAAATGGTACAATATGCATGCTGTTCATTTCAGTCTGTCAGTAATTATTCTCCGCTGTGTTATACAAAAATATTCCCTTCCAGTTTGAACACAGTTTCAAAACTATCATTAGAAATTTCAAGACGTATAGGTAGACAATGTGGGCGATGCTCGGTCCTGAGTTCTTCAACGTTGTGGGTATCTTTCTGCCTTCACTTTCCAAATACACACTTGGAAACCCTTCTCGGTTGGCCAGTATGCTCATGCCCTGCCCTCTACATACTAGAATATTTCATTGAGGTTATTCCTCAAACTTCAGACAAATCTTGCTGCTTCCCCTCAGCCAGCTAATTTCCCAAGCTAGCCCGTAGTTAATTCATTTTTTGTTGTCCTACTGTGCTGGACGCGTTTCATTCCGAGCACCAGATGCCAACTGAAGTTCCTGGTAAGTGGCAGCTGTCATCTGCAATTGGATCTGGAGAAACGCCTGCGCCGCTGTCTGCTGGGAGGGCCCGAAGGTACGTGCAGCATCTGATGCTGGTGTTGGTTACTCACTGTGATGCTGATAGCCCCAGGAAAGCCATTGCAAGGATGTCTTTTGAACAAAATTCCTCCATTTTATTGGCACGATCTTCATTTTCTGTTTAACAGCAGCACTGTCTGAAAGCTCATCCTCACTCACTTCTGCTTTTCTCCCTGTGGGGTAGGCCAGACCAAAAACTCCACACCTCAGCATTTCTGCCATGGGGTGGGGGTCTGATTGTACTAATAGGTCTGCTTTTCTCGTACTAACTGCTGATGACCAGGGAATGAACAGGAATTTGGAAGGGATTGCTTTTAGCGTGATGTGAAATTTAAATGAAATTGTAAATTGAAGCATAAGTTCAAAAACAATTTGCTCAGCATAGGTAGTTGGACTATATGAGCACATAAAGCCTGTTTTCCTGAGAAACTGGGCTAAGGAAACCCTCCATACATTTGGATCAAACAGTACCAAGAAATCAATTGAAGATATCATATAAACAACCTTGAAAAATATTATTTTAAACATTAATTTCTAACTGGTGCAGCAACGAACTTCTAAAAAGAATTCTGCTGTTAGCTGGCTGAAAACTTTTCCAAGCCTATCTTTCAGCTTATCTCTCACCTTTACAGACTTTGGGAATGCATGTTAGTCTCTAGGCGATGAATAGGATTTGTTTACTCAAAGAGCTTCCTGAAATCAAACATAGCACTGCTGTATGTTATTAAAAGATAAAGAAATGTATTACTGTCAGGTGAAGGGTCAGTGGCAAATCCTTGTTATATCTGGCAAATTCAGATTTAAAGCCGAAGCAGTCTTGAAGATGTTCAATAGAAAGCACCATACTCAGCAAAAATATCTCATGATAGCACATTGTTTCCTATGTCTGGGTCCATCTAGCGTTGTCAGGAGAGAAAAATCACCCTAACATGCAGCTGCCTGTCAATTTACTTCTCTGGATACTTGCAATAAATTACAAGTTGTACAACAAGAAAATAAATTTAGAGAGAGACCACCTTTATAGCGTATGTGCCCGGGCAGGGGGAGAGGAGAGCCGAGCTGGTCTGAAGGGCCTTGCTGAAGTCCTTGGCTATTCCTGGCTGTGAGATGCAGTTCTGCACTGAAAGGCGGCTGTTAAAATGGCATTGGTACCTACTGCATCTCAAGGGGAAGAGGCAATAAAAGTCATCTCTGTCAAACAACTAAGCCAATGTGACTGGATATTGTAAGGAGCTATTCAGTTAGAAATCAGAAGGATTTTTTTACATAACTGCATTTCAGAAGAAACACTCTTTAAGTTTTTACTGCAGGACTCAACTGAGTCTTGGGTACTTGTCTTTCCATTCATGGTTACCCTCTTCATAAGGGTAACTATAAAGTATTTTGTAGAAACTATGATTATAACCTGCATAATTATTCTTGCCCTGGGAAAGTACAAAAAAAAAATAGAAAATCTGCTTGAAGGACTTATAGTCACAGCACTGTGATGAAGGTGAAGTAGCACAACTATAACTTTTTATTCAGAAACTAAACCAAAACGTCTGTTTGGGGGTGCAGGAGGGAGGGGGCAGATTAGCAAGTTAGGACCACAAGGCAATCTGTTCTTCCAGCTAAATTGCAGGAATCCATCATGTAGCAATGAGGTTCTCAGAAGCAATTTAGGTAACTTTGTTTGATATACAGCTCGGAACAGTAATGGTAACAATAAACCACAGAGAAAACAATTCACCCTGTTTCTGACAACTATTCTTTCGATATTGTGGTGACCCCATTAACCAGCCATGTGCATTAGCAAAATCCAGCATTTCAGCTAAGAATAAGAGGAGGAATAACAATGTTTAAATGGGTTCATTCTAAATCTAATAGCCAGTTGAAAAACCTATAAAGTTTTTATCAAGCATATAGATTCGCCTAAATAGACAATGTTCTTATTTATTTTTCCACTACAGAAAAAGATGAGATCCTTAAATCCAAGGCCTTTTCCACAAAGGGCTTGAATTTCTATTGCAAATCTTAGTGACTGGAAACTGCTTTTGTATTGACATTTCTCTGACAGCAGAGGATCAAACATTTTAAATGCGTAATTTATTATTGCTCGCATGCAAACAATTTCTCTCTTCCAGAATGAACAAGTGCAAATAATTACTTATGCATTCCTGACAAGACAGGCACATGAATTTTTCCCACCGCGTAGCGAGGCCATCTACCCATCAGGTACATCTCCCATGGTTGTTCTAAAGGAAAAAAAATTAATGTCTTTCAACGCCTTGATATGATAGTGTGTAACATCAGCAACTTATGATCAACTCTATTCTCAAATTATTTTGCTGAGACAGGAGTTCTGCCAACTTCCTGTACGAGCGATACACATTGACATCTTTCTGCCACCAGCAGCTCCTGCGGGCGATAACAAATCACGTCTTGTCCCCTGGAACAGCCAGAGCCCCATGGAGTTTGTGTCATGTCTCATTCTTGCGTCAGTCTGCTCAGGCATTGTACTTGGGTTGTGGCTCCCATTTGCTAACGCGGCTTCTTTAGAACAGACCACGTCCTCCCAGAGCTGCTGATGTTTTTGTTTCAGAGCGTCCCTATGCAACCCCGACCACATTTCCATATTTTTGTGCATTCTGGCCGAGCTGCTTGGCTGGTAGAAGACAGAGAGAGTGTAGATGCATTAACACCAGCTGCAGAACAGCAACTTGATAGTTTTAAGTCTTCTTTCAGTCTTTAAAAAATATGAGGTTTAGATGTTTCTATTCAAGTGCACATGTGATAGAGAATGAATATTTCAAATTCAACAACAAAACATTATGGATACAACAAAAACAGCGTGTCAATCAATCTGACTGTGGTGTGTGCAACATTTGGCCACAGGCAAATCATTCTGGAGTTTGCCTATGAGCAGCCCTGCATAAACCAGTAAAACAACTAGTCACTGCTAATGAAAGCACAGAGCAGCACAAGCTTAGGGGCTGGCTCCATCTTATGCTGTGGCCCCATGTCATAAACCAGGTAGGACCAGATCCTAAAAGATATTTGCTTGATGCTCTAAAATTAGTGGAAGTCAGGTCCTGCTTATCCACAAAGCTTTGCTTCTGGAGGAGTTCTAAGAAGAACTTCAGCATCTAATTGTCATACCTTTCTCTGGGCACTGTGAACCTAGAGGTTTGAGCATTGCTTTTGGGTGCCTATCTACAGATTTGGGTACCTACATATCACTAAGACTCCTGCCTGTGGAGCTACGATCTCATTGAATCACAACAGGTAAATGTACTTGAACAATTTTCCTGGCACACCATGCAGCAGCAGCTGCCCCCTCGTGCTAGAGATGCCCTGTTTTATCTGATTGCTTGTGATCATTTATAATCCCACAGTGCTTTTCATAAGAGATCTCAACCCGCAATCTAATTGCAAGCTTAAACTGCAGCACCGACAGAGCTGCTGTTTGAAATGGTAGATGGAGTCTCTCACTGGGAGCCAGGCAGGGACATGGCCAGCTTCGTGGGGTGATAGGGGCTGGTTTGTTTGGGCTGAGAGGCTCCATTTCCCTCCCTGGAGGAGAAGGGCAGACAGGGAGGAGGGGAGCAGGGCAGGAGGGCTGGACCCCGTGCAGGTGGGAATGGCAGGGCCACCACCATCTCAGCCCCGCTTCTCCTCCACCAGCCAAGGACAACGCAGCCCATGTCGCAGGTGGCTTGTTTTCCTCCCCATTGTGTTATAATGACCACTATTACAAGCAAACAAACAAACAAACAAACAAAAATGCATAATTTTTAATCAAAAGTCATTACTGAAAAGCAGAAAAACAGAATCAGGAACTTATTTCAGAGGCAGATTCCAAGATTCCAGCAATACTGCTGTGTAGACTCCATTTCTTTTCTTTCTCTGGACTCGAGGTACTACATTAAGTCATCATGTCAAGCAAAGCGATTGTTTCTGACCCCAGGAAAATGACTGTATAGACATTTTATGTTCTCATTTGATCTTTCCCTGCATTTCAGAGTAAGACCTCTGTGGCTTGGTGGCATAAATGCTGTACTCTGTGCTGGAGCATACTCCCCTGGGAGGACCATCTCTGAAAAATACATTTTTCCCCAGGGTAAGTCAAGTTCATCCACCCATGGTGGTGCAGGGGCTGTCATGTGGCTGCTTTGCGCTTGGTATTTATGAGCAACAACCCAAGAATTGAATGTGTTGGTGGCATAAGGACATTTTTTTTCCTTAGAGTTGTCTTCAAAGATGATCATTATGATCATACCATCTCCTAACGCTTTCCATCTGACAACCTACTGCAGGTTTCTGCAAAACAGAGACAGGCAGTCTGGATCTGATTCCCTTCACTCACAACCCTTCTTGTCACACTCATCACTGAAGCATCTTTGGTGTCAGGCTGAAGGTTTTGCAGTCCTTCTTATCTACATGTGTTGCCATGACCTAGTTGCCATGCCCAAGCTTGTGTGCTATTTATTTCACTTATAATTAATTACTCATTCAGCTATTAGAAGTGTGCATCTCTAGTTTGGACCTTCACAAATTGAACTAATGATAACTAATGTGTAACAAAGTTTGTACTGAATGAAAAGCCAAGGAAGGAAAATCCCACGTTGACGGAGAAGCTGTGCCCACCGTCCATTTTCCATCAAACTCCCACAAAAATCTGCTAATCTAAGATAAGAGCTTGGAGGCTTCCTAGTTGCCATTTCCTTTTTCTCTGCTTTTAAAAATTTCTAGGAACTCTAGTAAATGCTAGTATAGCGGCAGGTGGAAAGTTAATCCACTTCAGGCCACAGACATCTATGGACAGATAGCTGGCTCACCATGGCTTATTCTGAAGGAAACCCTTTGAGGGAAAACAAACCAGTCTAAAACAAAGAGTGATATCTTTTTTTTTTCCCTTTCAAATCTAGAATAGAAATACAGCCAGCTATGATGGAAAGTTGAACTTTAGATGTTAAATTATGCTAATCCTTTATGTTTTATGCATAAAATATTTATACATTTGTATGCTAACCTGAAATATATCAAACAGGTCAGAACAGATTGTGTTCCTATTGTGGACAGCGAAAATTCAAGACCCTTAAGACAAAATAGGTTTGCTTTGTATGTATGTTGTAGGAGCCATTTTGGCTACAAGGCAGACCTTTTCTCCTTGCCCCTGTTCTCGCACACCAGTATTTCTCCCAGTGCCCATTCCCACCACTGTTGCCCCACCCTGCCCAAGTGCCCTGGGCTCGCTGTCCATGTACTCCCAGGGACTGTGGGTCCCCGCCAAAACAGCGGTTTTTCCCCACCATACCCATCCTGCTGCTCCTTCTGCCCTGCAGCTCATCTCACCAGCTACCGCTGCAGCACCTCACACGTTTCAGCCATGCCCTCATCTCTCCTGCCTTCATGCTAAGAAGACTCTAGAAGGTCCAGATAGGATCCTATTAACCTTGCTTTGCTGACTATCCACAAGTATCTGTATCCTTGCTAGGCTCTGCCCTTTCCTCCGTGGCAGTCTGCTTCCTCTCTAGCCTCCTACCTTGTCACTCTTTTATAGTTCCTGCCAACCTGACTTTCTTCAGATCCTGCTGTATTCAGGTCTCCACTTCCATAGCCTAGTGTTGGCTTCCAAGCCCCAGCTAGCCCTTCTTCAACCCTTTTAAGGTTGAACCAATGATTTTCTGCTTTAAAATAAACAAACTTTGATAAGCATTTGCTGAATTAAATAGACAAGGTTTTGCAAATTATGTATTAGGAAGAAATTTTTTACAATAAGGGTGGTAGAACACTGGAACAGATTGCCCAGAGAGGTGGTGGATGCCCCATCCCTGGAAACATTCAAGGCCAAGTTGAATGAGGATCTTAGCAACCTGATCTGGTTGGAGATGTTCCTCCTCTTGGCAAGGGGGTTGGACTTGATGGTCTTTAAAAGTCTCTTCCAACCCTAATGATTCTGTGATTTTATTTTCACTGAGTCTCTCAGTATTCCCCACCTTTGAACACCAAGAAGAGTGACCAAGGCTCACTCTAAAGTCCAGGAGCCCTCCTTTCACCAGAGAGTCTGCTGCCAGGTGTAAAATGCTCTGTTGCCTCCTCCGTCCCACAGCTTTGTGCAGCCTTAGCGATGGGTCTAAGCTGGCCCTCATGGGAGAAAAATCTGCTTTTTGTCCACTTTAATAATTGCTCTGTACAGCCATGTTCTTTCAGTCACCAACCTGTAAAATTGCTTTTGTTATTTATGTTATAAAAGCACTTTGAGTGCAGCCTCAGCAGAGCTTTCTGTGGTAGGTGGTTGGGATTTTTTTTCCTTTTTGCCTTTGTCTTGCAATTTATTGATTGATGTCGTAGTTCAGCCCCGATCGGGACCAGACTACGCAGTCTCTCTCTCACTCCCCCCACCCTCCGAGAGAACAGGGGGAGATAATAGAAGAAAAACGGCTCGAGGTTTGAG
>JAAGAY010028867.1:62853-74563 GCA_011801015.1 Ardeotis arabs | reverse complement strand
AAAAAAAAAAAAAAAAAAAAAAAAAAAAAAAGTGGTGCCTGGGAACTAGAGGTGCTGAAAAACTCAATTGGCCATGGCATTTAGCATTGATTTGGTACACCTTACTCTCAGGTCTTCAGGAGATGATGGTACCATTCAGCTTAATCTCTTCTTGGAGAAGACACATGTGTTGAATAAAAGTTTATTGTTTTAAAGCTACGCTGCAGACCCATCTATTGAGACTTTTTTTTAAGTTTATGGACTTAACTACACACTGGTAGAAAGTTGCATACACATTTTTCTTAGCCAAGGAAAACCATAAATTGGCTGCATTTACTGACAGAAGAAGGCGCTGCTAAGGCAAACATTCTCTTTCCTGCTGAGAGGCTGTTAATCAGAGCGCACAAAGCAACCCATATGGAGTCACTGGGGTGAATTTGTTGCCTGGAAGAAATGAAATGTGGTGAGATAGCATGAAATACCTTAATCTGTTACTTGCTGACACAATGTGTTTTGGATAACTTTCCACTCTATTACCCTAAACTGCTGGACATTAGAGTTTATGAGATTTTATGAATTTTTCATAATTAATATAGGTTTTCATAAGGAAACAGTATTTCTAGCACAGCAAAGGGTTATTTTATCTTCCTTATTTTACTCTCATTTATCCCCACATCTCTCTTGCTGACTTTTTATTTCAGCACCTTTTGCTTTTCATGGATCTTTAGTTCCATTAAACATCCAGCGCTAATTAGACTCTGTTGTCTAAACTGTACCAAACACTTCACTCAAAATCAAAAAGCATTTAATTACTCAGTCTACAGGTTACACCCTATCTTGCAACATTAACGCAAATGAACAGTCGAAATGCTTGTTACAGCCTAGCGAAAATGTAAAAAAGGCTTCTGTAATGGCAATCAAGATTTCCATTTCGCTGTCGATGAAGGAAGGCATGACAAGTCCTTGCCACTCAGCTGACTACTGGGCTGTTTGTGGTGGAGGGAAGGCACGGGAGCAGTAACGCTCATTTCTATCCTTTCCCAGGAACAACTACCCAGGCAAAGCCTCATGCCTGTGCTGAGCGCCCATGGGGTCGGAGCCAAAGGGGTGAAGCTGCGGAGTAGCCTTGGCTTAGCCCAGCCCGCCACGGCCATGGGCAGGATCAAATTTCCAGATAGTTTTGCTCCTGCAGCTTTTTTGGATCTCTGGGTGTTTATTCTGGCATTCAAATGGGAAGCAAGGAAGTCCAGAAACAATTGCTAAACTCGTTATATCTAACTATTTCTAATGAATGCACCAATAGGATGCTGAAGTTCAGTTTATCTGTATTTATTAAGTGTTTTGAGATTTCTGGATGTGCTATCACCGTGCTACCAAGCTCTTCTGATTACCTGATATATTACTCCAGTTTGGGGAGGGAGGAGGTGCATGCCAAGTTTGTGATGCACTGACTAGAGTGGCAGCTCACTGTTAATGTACCTGTCCATATCTTCTAGCCACTTGCAGACGGGAGAGGAGATATTAAGCCCATAAATTTACTGAGTGGCACCACTAGAAAGTCGACTTTTTATATTATCTGGAAAGAGACTAAGCTAATTCATAATTATTTTATTAATGTTAGATTTAGATCAAACCTTGGATCTTAATTCCAAATCAGTCTTGAACTTGATGAGAACGTGATTTAGCCAGTCCCAAATCATTAGCAAGACTGAAACCCAGAGGTTGCCGTTAGACGGACAGGCCCATGTGCTTCATGGCACACTTCCGAGTCCTGGTCTCTCAACCATCCAAAATGACATTTTAGTTGGCATGAACAATAGATGTCTGCCGGGCTGTCTGACCGCTGTTCCTACCATACCAGCTAATACAAAGATAATGCCTGGACCCCTAAATTCTACTCTGGTAAGTTGTGACATAGCTGAAGAATTCACCTGGACATCTGGGAGCTCAGAAACGTCCTTGGTCCACCAAGCTGAGACATAGCCCTTCTCTGATGCTTAAAAGGCAGAGCCATAGTCTTACAACTGTGTCTTCTGAATTTTGCAACCTGAAATGGTGATAAGAATCAAAATGTTTTCAAACACCAAGGTGTTGTCAATGAGGCAGTGTCTGGACTAAGTTTGACCCATGCCTAGATCAGAGTAGGTGTCACAGCTTGGATCATCTCAGTCCATTCCTACACTGTACACTCAGCTGGAGTGGGTGAGACATGAAAGCCTACAGCAGCCTGGAAGGGAAGAAAACATTTCTTCCATCCCCTTACTGACATTTCTAGGGTTAACAAGCAGCAGTGATCTGCACATATGGTATTTTTGAAATTTAAGAGTTATTTGCTTTATAACTCATCTCTCTCCTGTCTTCTCCCATCAGAGGTGCAGAGGTTAACCCACAGATCTGTCTGTCTTTCTGCAGCCAAGGTCTGTACCCCTCAGCAGTCTTCTCAGATTCGTTCCAAATATAAGCTGATAATTAAAGATGGATGAGTGTTCACTGAAATGAAAGTGTTTATAAATGAATGGAAACTGCATGCATGCTATAGAGAAATGAAGACTCAATAACACAAAGATAAAAAACTTCTGTTGAGCTGCTGATTGGATTAAAATATAGTACATCAAAAATATAAAATCCGATGTGTTCCCTGGAGATAAAACCCATCATTCCAATTTTGTATCTATGGAAAAACTCTGGGTTCTTTTAGCTGGCATGACTATTTATAATAAGGAAAAATTGTCTCAGAAGGACAGACAAAACATGTTAATTCTTCCTTTTTCTTCCTTGCATTTCTAATTAGATTGTTATATCAACTTTAGCAGAAATATGCATGGAGTAAATGAATTCATATGATTGTGAGAACTTTTGTCAATTCCCTGATCTTATAACATTCTGCTAGTCTTGTATTTATCCATCTAAACAGTTAAAACCCCACAGATGTACCAGCCGTGACTGCCTGTGTCAGGAAGATTCTGGGTATCAGCTGCAGGACGACTGGAATCAACGGGGCCTTAATGAAGAGTCGGTGCTGTGCGGCAGTGTGACAGTCAACGGAGGCAAGGTGGGCGTGATGGGTTGGGCTCCTGTGACACGTGATTGACTCCTGACATGCCAAGAGATTGGCGGAACGAGTCCCAGATGGAAAAAAAGACCACACAAAAGGTGGGAGCTGGGATGCAGCACTGCCTTTTGGGAGACCTAGTTGAATGACTGACAAAAATCTATTATGGAGAAAGGAGTGAGCATGACTAAAAGGTCTCACAGCGTTTATTCTGACAGGATGATTAATTTCTCATTACTCATCCAGAATGGGACTGTCTGAGGGGAATTCAGGGAAATATTTGATTCTTTCAGCCATTGATTATTTGGAAAGAAGCTTTTACATCAATCCAAACACTTTATCCTGTCTCTTGTTTTGAAATGGCACAGCAGGAGCTTTCTGATTTTTTGGTGGAGGTTCTTTAGAGTCTCAGCACTACCAAGACTCCGTAGTTCAAAGCCAGGAGCCAAACCCTTAGCTGCTTCAGAGGGTTTAATTTACCTGGGCCATGCTGTAGCCTTTCATGCCAGCTGGTTCCTTCTCCTCCTCCTCCTCTGGGAGTAGAGGTCCTACTGATGTGTTGGGCTCAGGCTCATAAGAGGAAAAATCGTAGCTGTTAACCTGCAGTGCTGCTTGGCTACAGGAATTTTTACCTGAGAGCCACCCAGATAATAATCTTGACTTCTTTCTGCAAGGAAGTACTTTACGTTTGATGATCCTCAAGAAATAGCATAAGTATTTCCTGCTTTACTCTTGCCGATTTCTGCCTTGCGTGGCTCCTGCTTTTATGCCTTGTGTCTCAAGTGCTGTTGAAGAAGCTTTGTGTATTTATACCATCTACAGCCGCTGAGCTCAAGAGAGGAAGGGAAAGCTGGGATAGTCCTTTTGCCCTTCATGAAAGACATACATAGCAATGGCCATGCTGAATCAGAAGAGAAGTCCTTCTAGCTCAGTATCCTGTCTAGGTAGCAGGTGCCTAAGTCAAAAACAATTATATGAACAGGGCAAGCATTCATTACAAGGAAATTTTCCAACTTAACTATTTTTGTTGGAGGGGCAGGGGGAAAGAATCAGATCTGGACATAGCAAGAGAAGAAGAAAATAACCAAAAGTGAAGAGTGTTAACAAAAAACCCATTCAGCAGAGAAGTTGTGAAGGAAAAGGGGAGGAACTGTGGAAATAGGAGATGATGGAAAACGCAGTCCATGAGGCAGACAGAGCTGCAGGAAATTGGTTGGGGTAATGTACATAGAAGAAGGATGGATGGATGGAGCAGTTAGAGAAAGAGCCTATGGAATGAGGTAATAAGAACAGCAAGGCTCTACTATAAGCTTTGTAATAGAAGAAGTTTAAGAACACTTTTAATGCTTATGTACTTGAGTCTGAGTTTTGAAAAACTTTGAAAATTTCATTATTTTCTTTCTATCTTCCCCTAAATACCTTATAAATCTGGGCCTTTGCTGATATGTCTCTGAAGAGAGGCAGAATAAAATCAAACATGGGAGAAACTGGGACCTGGTTGTCATATGGCAGCTTTTCTGATAGCTCTGTAAAATGAATGGGTGACACTGCTCCAGGAATGTGCAGAAGCCTCAGATGTTTTCAGCTGAACAGCCAGGGTTTTTCCCTGATTTCCCCCAGGGTCAGGATACTGTCTTGCAATCTTAGGACATTGGAGGACCCTTCTGGAATGGAGAGGATAATTTCTGACGGGTTGAAGGGTTCCTCCCTCCCCTGACATACACTTTCTGTCCCACAATAATTACAGCTGGTAATTACAGCCAGTGCCACAATTTTTCGGGCAACCTACACAGGGTAGTTAGAAACGATGGATCCATTTTTGCCCATTTTATTAAATCCTTTTTTTTTCCTCAAAAAAAAAAAAGTGCTTTGGTGTCCTGGAAACCTAATGCCTGATATTTGCAAATTTTCACAATGTATTTAAGACATATGGCTATGCTGAGTGCGAGTTCAATTTTGTTAGGCAGTAGCTGTACACTCTAAATTCAATTTCTCACTGAAAAAAAAGAAACCAACAACAACTTGAAAGCTGCATAGAGATTGTTGTTTTGTGGTTTGTGCATCTGTCTGATGAACAAGATCTTCTTGATTAAGAGAAGTATGTGGAAGTTCATAGAAGAAAAGGAGACAGAAGCTCACAGTAACTGTTCAAGTGAGCGAAGCTTTCAGGTTTTTTTGTTCATTATGATTCCAAGACGGTATCACATGGAAGTGCTAGATTGGAAATTGTGAGGACATAAATATTCATTAGTTTTCTACCCACTGAGTTGATGTTCAGTTGGTATTTCTAGGGACTTCCACAACTTCAGTAGCAGCAAGAACACTACTATTTGTAACAATTTATGATTTCTTCCTATATTTACCTGCAATAAGTAGTTCATTTAAACAGCATTCAGTGTGAAGCAAAATGTTTTGAGTACAGGTAAATTTCAACTGCGTGCACACCATATCAGCATTATGTTCTGGCTCAAAGCCCATAGTAATGACGGTTGGTCAGTGTTTGAAGTTTGCAAAGACAAACTCACCCTGAATTGCTGTAGGGAATAATTTCTTTATGAAAAAAAATGTCTGCCAGCAGCTGGCAAAATAGCAGTCACAATGCATTTTTAAAGTGAATTTCCGTTTTGTTTTAGGATAACCCTATTTTCTTTCAGGGTAAAGTCTTTACCGAGAAAGGCCAAGAAGCCAATACTTGTGCAAGCCCGTTTTAGCTTCTCATTGACAGTGACATACAAAAAAAAAATGTTAGAGCTTGGCTGGTTAATAGAGAATTGGCTACTCCATGGAAGAAATTTAGCTCTTTTACCTTTTGCTTCTGTTAGTGAGGAAAAAAAGGCCAAATTTTTGTACTGAATTCTGGTTACAGAACTTGATCTGAGGAAAACAACAGCCTTGATTTGGATATTTATTCCCATTTCTATTCAGTTTGCTTCCTTACTGCATTCAGAAAGTGATCTTCTAGTTATCACAGAACTGATCTTAAATTAATGCCTGCAAATTTTTAATGGGAAAGGAGCACCACAGTAAATAAAGTAACTACTCTCTTTCAAATCCCCTGTCAAATCCAAAATAATCTTATCTTCATGACAGAGAAAACAGGGATGTTTCATCAGCTAGATCTTTTATATTCCCAGTTAGATTGTCTTAGTGAGCATCAAATTGCTACAAACATAAATATAGCGAGTAAATTTAGGGTAGGGATCATGTTTTTGTATATTTTAAAGTTTCCTTTAAAATTAAAACATTGCATAGTTTATATAAAGTACTAAGTGATAAATTTGTTTTTGTAAACAAAGTCTATTTTTACACTTAAATTTCATATAAATTCCTCATTGTAATGTTCTCATTAGTCTCCTTTTTTTTCATTTTTCTTTTCTGTGATAGAGCTTTTGCTTAAATATCCCTTCATACCTCACATACAGCATCTTTTCAAATTTTTGTCTGCTGACAAACTATTAGGAGAGGCCAGGAGAACTTGGTTTGTTCAGCCTGGAGATGAGAAGGCAAAGGGAACCAAACTTTCACTATCTAAGGGGAAAGCTATAGAGAAGACAGAGCCAAGCCCTTCTTAGAAGGGCTTAGCAAAACGACATGAGACAAAGGTCACAATTGCTTTGTGGAAATTCTTCTTGGTGAGAGTAGGTCAGTGCTGGAAGAGACTGCCCAGAGAAGCCAGGGAATCTCCATCCCTGCAGATTTTCAGAAGTTAACTGGGAAAACCCATTTGCAACGTTATTTGAATTAGCAGTTAGCCCTGCTCTGAGAGGGGTATGGGACTGGGTGACTCCCAGGGGTCCTTTCCAATTTAAATTTTCCTAATCTTCTAGGAAAGAGTACTTAAAATAATGGTCATCTGATTTTTTTTTCATGAGGAAAAGTCAATCTCCAGAATACTAACACCCAGTACTATTCATTGGAGTTAGTACATGGGACTTGACATGATGCATACTAAATTTTTACATTCTAAGCTTTATACATAAGCTTATTTCTCTGCAGAGTTTACATGAGCAAATCTTCCTTTAGACCCTGAGTTTTGTTGTTATGTATTCTTTAGGATTAACACTTCAGAGAAGACACAGGATATTTTCGAACCTTCTCTCACTGTCATCATTACTTTCCTCTGGATTCGTTGCCAATGTACTCCAGGTACAGTCAAATAATTGTAGCATTTTTCACAGAAGTATAAATAGCTCTATTTACCTGAACTAATAGCCTGGTTCTGCAAATATTTGCCATTGTGTATGAGCAGTTCCATTCATTCTGGTGAATTATTCACCTTGTGCCCTAGTGGAAACCCTAGAAAAGTATTTGAGAATCTGCTTCTGTTGTTTTAGAAGAGTACAGAAGTGTTAGCTTGCACTCATTCATTGCATATTATTCATTGCAACATAATCATGTGGTATTACCTCACCCTGTGTGTGAATCTGAGTTTCCTTTTCCAGCTGAACAACTTCACAAATATCTTAACGGAATTGTATTCATTTCAGAGTCTTCCTCTCATTCATCCAATGTGCGATTCCTCTTCCAACTACTTGTTTTCTTGTCTAGCTTTGTTTCAACCCTCCAATACACCAGTGTATCGTTCAAAACACTAAAAACTATTTAGCTAACAAGAGCAAAGGAGCATTGCTTCCTGAATGTCTTAAAAATCGAGCAATTCTTGATAAAGGTAGGAAAAAGAAGCAGCTCTAAGGATTCCTCAATATATTTTGTACCTATGTGTAAGTCAGCATTCAGCTACATTTTTCTTTATCTCATCCCAAGAAAAATGACTATATACTACATATTTATATACATATATCCATACTATATTCATGGTATAGAAAATACGTCATCATAGCTTTGCAAAATCTATCATACATTATTGTCAGGTAATGTAATCCAATAAATACTAATA
This sequence comes from Ardeotis arabs, assembly GCA_011801015.1. Classification (NCBI taxonomy): domain Eukaryota; kingdom Metazoa; phylum Chordata; class Aves; order Otidiformes; family Otididae; genus Ardeotis; species Ardeotis arabs. The sequence goes on along the minus strand of JAAGAY010028867.1, from coordinate 66,635 downwards.
TATTTTAGTAGAACAGAAGTTCAAGGATGAAACGTTTTCATTTCCTGGTACACTGAAATGTTAGGGTGTCCTCTGTAAAAAGGATACCTTAATCAATGATTCAGTTAAAATATCCTTTACAAATGCTAAGCAATCTGACACTGTTGTGCTTTTTAGCAATATCAATCACATTTATTTTTTATTACATTAATAATACAGTCTGACATGATGGAACCTGCCAGGAAGCTCAGTTTTTCCTTATAGTGGGCCTGCAAAGCTTCCAGAGCAGAAGAAAAATCCTCAGGAAAAATAATATCTTTTGTGCCATGCATCTCATCTGGACTTGATTCTTCTGAATACAAGGTAGAACTAACTTTTATCCATTTTGCTGGAAGCTACCCATAAATGTAAAAATCTGGTTCTTACCCTCCACTACCAAACTGCTTACATGTAAAAGCTCTACCAGCAACTTCATAGCAAACACATCTGTAGTTGCTCTCCGTATGTGTGTATGTATATTGTGGCTGCAACACAGCAATCCTCTATTGTTGGTGCGACTTCTAATACATCTTCTCACCTTTATTATCTGCTGAACTTGAAAAACAAAGTCAAGACTATGTTTGGAGACAATCCAGTCATACAGAGCACTTCAGAAATTAAGCCCCTTGGGTCAAATATTCAACAGCCCACACACTTCAAATAAATTCCAATCAAACTGTGAATTGATTTTTTTAAGCTCAGATAAGCTTGGAAAGAGGTGGTCTTTATTTGAATGATGAAGTGTGGAAAGTAGGGAGAAGTGTCCTTTTCTCATTTGTTTATAACAGGCAAGAAAATATTATTTATTACGTGCTGCATCTCTCGTAGGACAATGCAGTTCAGGTTTCCTCTGGGAAGCTCATCCTTTCTTACACAGTCCATTGGCAAGGTCAGAGACAAGAGACCATTCCATATCCTGTGCACGAGTTTAGGTAATCCTGGAGAATGGGAAGATTATTTGCATGGTGAGAATAGGGTATGATACTAAATGAAGGAAGCCAGGATGTGTGGCGCTAATATATTTACTTTTTAACTCATCACAGTTTGTTCTTCTGTTTATCCTGGAACTTGAAGGCAGATTTACTTGTCCCTGCTTTATCTCACCCATATTAGCTGTCTGGTTGTGCTCCTTTCGTTCACAAATTGCTTGTGCTCCAACTCTTTGTTTAGGTACAACCTATTTCCAGCGTATGTCAGGAAACCCTACACATTCAAGGAAAGCTTCTCCCATCTTGCAACACATAAACATCTTAATTAGTATGTCTATATACCACAAGTATAAGTGGTGTACTGCAGAGATAATACAGAAATACAGAGTCTATATTCCACCACTGAAATTAATCTGCAAATACTGTAAGAAATACTCTTTAGAGTGATACTACCCTATGGATTTAATTTTCTATAGATAAAGTATGCATGATAGGTGGGGCCTTACAACCAGCAAGCACTCTTGGGTTTCAGCTGGATTGACACCACAGTTCAATGGCTCAGAAATCAACATTTTTTCCATTTAGTCATTTTTAATGATAATTTTGCGTTTAATAAAAAGCACCTAAAGGAGATTTTCAAACCGACTTTGCTGTTATCACTCAAAACATGCCTCCATTTCCTGCTCCGCCACTCTGTGAACATCCTCTTTCTTTTTCACTCTCAAATTGGGTTCCCAACATATTGACTGCCCCTCCCAGTTTGGTGTCATCTGGGAACTTGCTGAGGATGCACTCCACCTTATCACTCAGTGCTGGCCCCAGTATCCATCCCTGAGGGACGCCCCTTCTAACTACCCATGTAAGTCTTCACAAAGACTTGCTCCAAAGCTTTTCCGGGGGCTGAGATAAGGTGGTTTTTGTCTTTGGTTGCCTGGACTTCTGAATGTCTTTTAAAGGTGTATTTCAAAGTCACATAAACTTTGCTGTATTTGCTACGAGGTGAACTCATTTTGTGAAATGAAAATCAATGCCAAACACACCATGTCACAAAGTTGTAACCTCCTGCCAAACTCCACGCTCCCATGGAGGTGCACCACTTCTCCTCCTGCCGTCCCCTCAGAAGCTAAGATTCTTCCCTTTTACAGGTGGAAGACCTGCAGTTTACTGAGCACGTCTGAATCATAACATTTGCAACACTTTAAAAGCATTCCAAGACCCTTCTAAAATGCACACATAAAAATGAAATAATTCTGTATGTACTGTCAATAAGTCTGATGAATATGGGCTGTACCAGTCAGTTTTTCCTATCTCTCACACCATCAATTCCAGCTCTAGTTCACAGAACCTCCTTGCTAATTTCTCTGGCGTTGTCAGTCTTTCAGCAGGTCTGTGAAGAGAAGATAATTGCTGCTTCAATCTCTGTCTCTGGCCTGAGAAGAGGGTTTGAAATATTATGTAGCCTGGAAGGAAAATAAGATATGGAAAATGAAGAGGGATGGATGGAGATTTTTAAAGGAATAAAATGCTGTTCCTCCCTTTCTCCCCTTCTAGCACATGAATCTGTGATCTCTGGGCTTTATACCCAAAGGCTGCATTTTTACCACTTGTAACTATCTAACCTTTTCAAAACACCCTGCAATAGAATGCTTTTTGTGAGAATGCTGCTATACTACATTATCCTGTGGTGAACTACCATGAAGTCCTGAGCAGAAATGTGGGCCAGTTTGCTGAAAAAGGTCCTTCAGGAAACTTGCAACAAATAAACCCCACCAAATTACCAATGGGAGCGCATTCCTTCTCCGGCACCCCTGCACTGCGGGGATGTATGGTGAGTGCCCCCATCACGTTCCTCAGCTCCTGCCCATCCAAGTCACAGAATCATAGAATGGTTTGGGTTGGAAGGGACCTTCAAAGGTCATCTAGTCCAACCGCCCTGCAAGGACAGGGACATCTCCAACCAGATCAGGTTGCTCACAGCCCTGTCCAACCTGGCCTTGAATGTTTCCAGGGATGGGGCATCCACCACCTCTCTGGGCAACCTGTGCCAGTGCTTCACGGCCCTCATTGTAAGTCGAGCTGCACCTGTTCGTGCCCCAGCCCCTGCCCCTTCTGACGGGACCGACAGGCAGGGCCAGCCCGACAGTACCCCACGCCCCGGGGCTGAACGGTCTGCTGAGGGAGAGGCATCTCCGTAAGAAAACAAGCTTCAATCTGTTCGAAACTAAAAACGCCGCGAGGCCCACGCCTCACCCCTCTGGAGGTCATCAAGGGGAGCGGGGAGCCGCGGCCACCCGGGCCCCACCGCCCGCCGGGCCGGGTGTGGTGGTGGGTTCAGCCCGGGCCGCGGTGCGCGGCGCTTTCCGCAGCGGCCTGACGGGGGCGCTGCGAGCCCGGCCTTGTGGGGCGGGCGGCGCGCGGAGCCTCCGCCGGCCCCGGGCAGCCCGCGGCGGCGGGAGGGAGAGCGGGGCCGGCGCCTCCCGCCTTTCCTCACCGGTTCCCAGGCACTACCCCACCACTGCTTCCCCCCACCACCACCCCACCACCCCCGCGAAGGGGCTCGGAGCCCCCGCGGGGCAGCCGTCGCCGTCGGTCACCCCGCATATCGGCTGCTCCGCCAAGCCGGGGGGATGCGGGGACCGCCCGCCGCCCGCACGGCCCCGCCGCCGCCGCCTCCCGAGGGCGGCTGCGGGCAGCGGCGGGAGGGGAGAGCGGGGAAAGTTGTGGGGGCCGGGCGCTGGGCTGCGCTCCCCGGAGGGGCGGGAGGGCACCGCCGGCATCAGCGCGGGGAGAGCGGGGCTGGAAAGCAGTTTCTGGGCTCGCTGCCGGCTAAGCCAT
>JAAGAY010028867.1:27936-62583 GCA_011801015.1 Ardeotis arabs | reverse complement strand
CCGAAAGGACCGGTTTTAAAAAGGAAGCAGAAGCCGCCGTGTGCACCCACTGCCGCGAGAGACACGGGAAAGGAGGGCACGGCACGGGAGGGGAGGGCACGGAACGGCACGGGAGGGCAGGCTGGCACCCCTGCCTGCGCTGGGCGAGGGTGCGGGATCCCGCAGCTCCGTTCTCCCCTAACACGATCGTGTGCCACGACAGCCCCCCACGCTGACCAGATTCATCATGCGACAGAGCGCAGGAAGGTGAGACAGAAGCAGAAACAGAAACTATAACGCTGGAAGGAAGAGGAGGAGGGGGGAAAAAAAAAGACAGCGACTGCGAATTACTTCCAGAGACAGTGGGTGGATGTTGTGCAGCAGCGACTTGGGATTTTAGGGGATGCACCCTTACATTTTGCTCCTCTTTAGCCCGAGCCTCCCTCCTCCGGTGGCAGAAGGCGGCTGTACTTGGTGGTAGGAGACCAGGAGGAGGAATAAACAGGAGGGCTTCGTTCAGCAGTGCTTGAGATGCCTCACTGATCCACTTTAAGGATTTTTTTTTATTTATTATTTTTTTATTTTCCCCGGTGGATGTTGATTCCTTGACCTTGATTTTGAGTCCTTTTAGTTGCATCACAGTTTTGGGGCTGGTGGTTTTATTTCCTTCGGCGAGGAGAGGAAAGGGGGAGGCTGGCTCCGGTGCTGAAAGTTGCTATCAACCGTTCTTTGGGAACCAGCATGTGCACCAACATCGTCTACGAGTGGCTGAGGACCCTGCAGCTCCCCCAGTACGCCGAGTCTTTCGTCGACAACGGCTACGACGACCTGGAGGTCTGCAAGCAGATCGGGGACCCGGACCTGGATGCCATCGGGGTGGCCGTCCCCCACCACCGCCGCCGGATCCACGAAGCCGTGCGGCGGCTGAAGGAGGCGGACGCGGCGGCGGCCGGGCTCTACTTCACCCTGGAGCCCCCCCCGCCGCCACCGCCCCCCCCTCCGCCGCCCCCCGCCGCCGGCCGCTGCCCTCGCCGGGCGGGGGGGCAGGGGGAGGCCCGACGGGGAGCGACCCCCCGGTACCGGCCGGGGAGTGGGGGGCTGGTCGCCTACCCCAGGCTGAAGCTGAAGATCATGATCCGGGACAAGCTGATCCGCGACGGCATCAACCTGAGCAAAGCCCCCTACTCCAACAAGGTAAGGGGGGGGTCCCCCGTAAGGTGAGAGGGGCCGGCGGAGCCTGGTCCCACCTGGGCCGTGTAGGGGTGCTCCGGCTGTGCCAGTGGCGTTTTCAGAGGGAAACAGGCAGCAGCCAGGTGTGAAGGAGGAGTGGGGCCAAAGCAGGTCAGATCCACCAATGCTCGGTGGCCTGGTGCGGTGCGGCGTTGTGCTATGTTTTGGTTTTGCCTCTCTCTCTTTTTTTTTTTTCCCATTCACCGGTTCTTTTGGTCCAGCCTTGTTTGGGGCGTGAAAGGAGAAATTGAGAGGATGGTCTTAATGGTTTGGGGGTTTGTTTGTTTGTTTTTCTTTTCTGTGAAACTTTTCCGCCGTGTTGGAGAGTGACGGCTTCTCCCGTCTTTTGTTAAAGGTGACGTTTTAGTGTCAGATTCTCTTGGCGAAATGGCTGGTGAAGCAAGCACTAATCTGGCTGGAGGAACAACTCCTTCTGTTGCCTGGATTTATTTACTGGAGGATGGTAGTGACTGGTGAATGTCAAAACTATTCATCAGCTGCTCCAGCACAGGTTGGTCTATCTCCAGGACACACGATCTGCAGAAAGGCCAGAAAAGTGCAGGTCTCGGAAGAGTACATTCCCGTTTGATGAAACCCCAGTGTTTATCTAATTCTTATCTTTCGAAAAGGTTAAAATGTAAGATTAATGTGGTTTGGAAGATAGAAATTGTTTTGTCTAAAGTTTTCTGTAGGTTTCTTGCTGAAAGCATCATATGCAGAATAAATAAAACAATAGAATTACATGGATAATACCATGGAGGAGAAACTGATTTGTGAAAGAAAATAAGGTGCTATAATGCATGGTTGCTTCAGAGTTCGGAATGAAGTGCTTCAAAGTTGTTTGATGGCCCAAGCCACCTGTATGTTCTTCAATGATTTGGAGTCTGATTTTTCAGAAAGACTTAGCATTGCAGTTGACCTTCAAATTGTGAGTACCTTTTACCTCTGAAGATAAAAGCTTCATGAAGGTATGGAAGTAAGGTGATGGGGAAGTCTGCAGGTCTGGGTTTACAGAAATGTGGGGAATTAAAACTGAGAAAGAATTCTCTGCTGTAGGGGACCCAGGGGCAAAGATAGTGAGTAAAATTCAACTTGTTTAACAATGTGGAGGTGCACATAATAAGACTAATAGGACAGTAAGTTTCAGGACTGCAGTTTTTTAACAGCTTGATGATAGAGGGCCACTGGTTGCTTCTCAAGTACAGCACAGTTGACTGTTTTGAGATATGTATTTATTCTCTTTTCCTGAAATATCTGGCTGATGACATTGTCAGAGCCAGTGTATCAAATCTGATGGGACAGTAGCCAAATTAACAAAACATCCATGAACATCTCGTCTGAGCATAGCATCTTCCAAAAGGTACTGTATCATTTCAGAGAAGGCTTTTTTTTTTTCCCCCTTTGAAGTAACATATCATTGGACTGACATCCTTCTGAAATTACCATTACATGTTTTGTATAAAAGAACTTCTGTGGAAGTTCTGGCTTATCAGTGTAGCTGCAGTGCATTACCTACCTCCATAGCTACATTTCACGTCTTCCTTTGGACTTTGTTTGTGTTCATAGTCACCAATTCCATCTTGCCAAGTGGATCCTCTGCCTTCTGTCTTCTATACCTCCTCCTCAGGAATTGTAAAATTTCTCAGATGCTAGCATATGACCTCAAGGAAATTAAAATTGTTGGCGTTGATTTCTTCTTTAGCTCACCTTATTTTAATTTTATGGATCTAATCATTATGTGCATTAACTGTCAGGGCAAGCTCATCTTACACAGAAAGCGTCACTAGGCTTAATTGGTTCAAATCTAAAAGCAATATTTTGAAATAGAGGAACCAAGCTTAACTTTCCTAGTTTTATTTCAGCCTGTGGTGTCAATGTATTTATTTTGGATGATAAATGCATATAACATCATTTTTTTTTTACAGTAATAGAAAAACTTTCTCCATCTCCTCAGCGTGAATCACGTCACATCGTAACATGTTGTAAGAAACTGTAAAGCTGGGAGATTTGAGTGTGTGTTGCTCAACATGTTATTCTGAATGCCACCCACTGTAGCAATCCTCTCCAAAACGGCTTGTTGGGAGCAGCAAAAGATCACGTCACTGTACATTATTCATTGGATGTTGTTCAGGGCAAGAAAAATTAAATAGTATGTTATTTCATATGGGAAAGAGGCATATTATAACAGTGTCTCTTTTTTTTAAAAAAAGAAAACAAATCTTTGGAAAATTGTGGATATAATTTAAACAACCTGTATTATACTTTTTATATAGAATATGCAATGTACAGACTTCTGCATGTCAAAAGAAACTGGATGTGTTCTTTGCTGTGCACAGGATTAAAGAATCAGCTTGAGGTTTGTGTCAAGTTTTTTGTCTACATTTATCACCCGGCCATCTACAGATGGTGGCATGGATGTTCTGGAGCAGGGCACTAGACACTGGCCTGTTTGACATCTGTTTGCATTTCTGGTGCTGCTGAGCTGCTAACTGTCCTTCTGCTTCCCTTTATGGCTTACATGGAGAATGCCATCATTTTTTCCTTTTAGTATCTATGAATGGAGAGTAATGTCTACGAACGGAGGAGCATGCTTGTGTGTGTATGCATGTATACATATATGTATATGCATTTTAATTGTTTGCTGAAGAGTACTTCATGTGTTCTGTTATGTAGTTCTCAAACAATTTTTGAGTTTTATTTGAAAAACATCCCTGAGAACTGGAATTGCTGCTCTTCTGCTTTTTTTATAGCCTTTTGCTAGCTGCCTGAGCTGTAGACGTGTCAGAAGATCAAAAATGTGTATTGAGTGTGGATGTGGAGATGTTAAAAGCGTCCTTTTGCTGTACTTCCAGTGTTGTTGCTGTATTTTCTGATGAAGGGTGAAACAACAGAGTGGGAAGGATACCCATTGGCCTGGTAAATTTTAGTTTAACTTAGTTTGATTACAATCAGCAGAAATGACTAACAACTACTTAGCAGAGCTTAATATAAATCTCTGAAAGACCTGCAAATTTTGCATTGAAGCCATTTGCGTGGGCGACTTCAGATATGGAGAATTATCACAAGCCATCTTGATTATTTCCATGGAAAACTAGAACAAGGCCTCACCTCCTCAAACTGCATCTTATGTATTTTTCAGATATAAACCAAGGAATATAACTGTAACTGAGGAGAATGCTACAGAATTCAGGTTTTGTTTCATCTTGGTAATGCTCCTTAATACTCAAAGCCTTCTGTTTTAGTTTCTTGCCTGCTGCTGCTGCTGGCTGATAGCCTTGGAAGTCTCATGTATCTAAGAAACTTCTTGTGGAGGTGATGGGCTCAAATGCCCTTCAAATAAGAGCCCTCTCTAAGTCAAGTGAAACATCTGTGCCATCTCAAAACATCTAGCTGCTTTCAAAAAATTCTCCTTGATGGTTATAATTCTGTCCTTAATTAGGAAATTAATTATGCCTAGTGTAGGAATAGTATTAATATTCTTTTGCCATGTAGCAATTTTGGGCAATGGGTCTGATGGCAGAAGGCAACCAAAATGAGCAGCCCCCCTGCGTTTCAGTGAAGATGAATGACGGAAAGCGCGGCACTCACCTCAACCAGCTGGATCAGAGGAGGCAGAGCCTTTACCTCTGTACGGAGAGGCTTCTTGCCTTGGTGGGCTCATTGCAAAATGGATTATGTCCATGCTAGGTTTGAGCAGGAGTAATGGCGCTAAATGTCACTGTGGTAGGGAAAGCAGAGGAGCACCACTTTTGTCAATATAAAGACAAGTAGGGTACCTCGTTGTGGAACATGCCAAGAGAAATGAAGTATTCTATTTATCTTGAATATAGATTAAGTGACATTTAATAGTTTACTGGGATTTCATTACTATTTCTAATTGAAATAAATGGCCTGACCTATTTCTTAAGGAACTTTATTCAATTTTTCATCTGCAGAGAATTGCATATACCTTAAAAATCACTGAAAAGATACATGCATTAAAAGCTCCCACACCAATTAAGATGATTTGCTTAGCCTTGGTAAAGTTACACTCATGTAGTTTTCAGTATTTATTAGGGACAATAAAAGTGTAATGTGACATATGTATGTGTACGTGACCTCATTGTCACTCACTGTGCTGTTCATGATTATCAGCATGCTTGGAAAACAAACACTAAAAATTCAGCTGCATTGGAGGTCATAATCTCAAGAGTTCAAGCAGATGTAGAAAAGTAAGAAGTCAGATCCAAGTGAGTATCTGCTTAAACCACATTTTTTCAAGTTCTGTGCTGATGATACAGCACAGATTTGTGGTTCTGATTAAATCTTTGTTTAATCCTTGCCACTATGAAATGAGGAATATTTCACACACGTTAAATGTTAAGAGGTAAAGATGCCAGCAATACTGCTTTGAAATACACTGGTTCAAGCTGAGTCTGGGGCTGGATAATGTAGTCAGAGCTTTAAATATCTACAGAAGTGAATTCAGCGAATTAAAAATATTGTGCTTTGAAGAAATGGCAACACTCACCCACACTAGAATTAAACATGAACCTATTTCTAAAGACCAGGCTGCTTTGGAATAACTGCATCAACTCTGATTAGCAGAGCATTCTCAAATATGCCTTGGGGAAAGCTGCCTATTGACAAAAGTACCAGTGCATTAAGTAGTAACAATATTTTCATGGCAATAAATTAGCAAAGCTACAGGCAATGCTCAGGAAGTGAAAAGGTATTTTGTATAAGAAACCACTGAACTTGCCTTGGACTTCACAACTCTGTTTTCTTTTAAAGAAAAGATAGCACCTCATATATTGGGCAGTTGTTTCAAAGTCCCAGTTTATTAAACTCACAGGAAACAAGCTGGAAAAGATCTTCTTCCAATCAGACCATTGAGGCAAAATGTTGCAGAATATGAATAATACAGTGCTGTGCCCTATTTGCATTTGAATTGTTCCTGAATATTTTAAAGTGTATTTAATCTCCTCTGGAAATGTTGAATGTAAATCTTCCTGGGTTTCATTATGACTCAGTTTTGAGGGGAGGAAGATGCCATTAGGCTATATTAAAGGTGGAGCCCTGAGAGAGGATAGTATCAACTCCACAGCCGCCGCCTTCCTGTCCTACGACCGCATTCAGTGTGTTTTCTCAGCTCTGGTCATGGTGGGGGCTGGCAGAGGAGAAGGGGGGCGTGTGGCTCCCAGTTCCAAGGAACTGTGTGGGGCTGAGCAGCGGCTGCCCTGGGAGGGGGATCCTTCCTTTGTCTTCCAAACAGCTCTCAGTTTAAAGGAAAAGCTAAACTTACAGGTCCCTGGCAAAAGAGAAATGCCTGGCCGCTTGTCGTTCCCTGAAAGCTTTTTCTTCTCCCGAAGGACATGAGTCAGTCAGACCTCTATATTGCAAGGCTGGACTGAATTTTCTCACATAATGTGGGATTTTGTGTGCGTACTGCACCTCAACAGGGACACTACCAGTTTCCCTCCCGCACATTGATAAACCTGTCTTGTTTTAAATAAGTTTGGCAATCATAAGTCTTTCTAAAGAGAAAGCACATTTTAAGGAAAATATTTTTGTTGATACACCCACCCCCAGAGCTTCTGTCTCTGCCATATGTGGGATGATGAAGTTGATATACACAGCTATGTGTGAGGAATATCGAAGAAACTGAGCTTATTTCTCACCAACAGAGTAATCTTGTGAACCATGTTTCTAGTTTATGACCAATATCATTATCTCACATATACCATAATATATAGGGCAGCTGTGTCCCTGATTTCAGGTGTGAAATTGAAGAATTTTCCCAAAGTCTTGAAAAATTGGAGACAGATGGAGCACTGGGACCCACTACTGCAGCATCTTTGTCAATTGCCTTACGATTAAGAGTAAACGTCCTTACGTGCAAGTAACAGAAAAGCAATCAAGTAACTTGGCTATATGGCAATTAGTTGTGCCTGTTAATTTTGCCTGTTGGTTATACCCTGTGTGCGTGTGTGGTTATGAGGAGTCCCTATCCACTAAGACATATAGATCTATACGTGTAATCTGAAACACACTAACAGCTATTACAGAATTTTTGAAAAGTGCAGCAGAGGGGTTTGAAGTGACAGGAATATTGTTATTGCAGATTAGGAGTGAATTTATAATATCACTTACAGGATCCCACTTACTGGTTTGAAACTCTTCCAAAGCAGGAGAGGACAGAATGAGTTAAGACTAGACTGGTAGGTTCAACTTTTAAATTTCTTACGTTGTCAGTTTGAATGAGCCCTTTGCTTGGCGTTTGACAAAGCTATCTGGTTCAGTCTCTTGGTCTAGGCTAATATGACATCTCATATTGATGTGCTCATCTTGACAAATGCGGGGGCTTGTACGCGCTGCAGGAATCGTCGTTTATTAAAAGAGCACGGCAGCACTATGTTTAGCACTGCCTCGTTATTTTGGGACTGGCTGTGCAGCAGGAAGGGGAGAATCGGGTGAACCTTCGCTGACACTGGCAGTCTGCAAGCTGGGCTGGCCCCAAACCATCTCCAGTGACTCATCCAGCCTTTTCAGTCTGTTACTCGCAGATAGTAAAACTTTTCTTATGATTTTGGAAAACAAAAGAGAAGTGGTGTGTCACATGAAACAGAAGTAGAAGGGCCTTCAAATAGTATCTCCTCCTGGTTCTCACAAACTCAGCAGGATGTGAATGACAGTGATGCATGCCTCTCACGGGAGCCTTGCTCCTCCAGTTGGTCTCATTCCCAGTGAAGTCAGCGGGGCTTTTGCCAGTGATTTCATTTGATGCTGGGTTTGGCGTGAAGTGTTTGAATTTAAATCAGCTAGCACGCACACCCTTACCGACTGTAATTGTTGTGGTGGGTGAGAACAGGATGACATGAGATGCGAATGATAAATACGGCAGTAGCATGCAAAAAGAAAAAAAAATTAGAACTTTTGAGTGCTTTAAGTACCGCCATTAGCAGCTTGAACAGCAGCAAGGCAGACTTCTGAACATAGTTCTTACAAGTTTGTGCTAGAATAAATGTTTGGTAAATATTCTCTGAAATCTCCACTAAGGTATATTGGCTGGAATCAAGTACACATAGTTGTTTACAGTTGTCCTTTCAGTAACTTAAAATGAGGGAGAAATAGCAATAATACATAGCAAATAAAACTTAAAACTGAGTACAAATGTATGTCTTCCACAAGTTCTTTTTTCCCAAGAAGAGTTGCGTTGGCTTTGAGGATCCACGCCCTGAAGCAGGGATGTGGTGTTATCACTGCAGATGATGTCATTTGGAACTTTATGGGGAAATTAAGTCTGGTTCTGATGTCTGTGCTTCAGAAACCACACGGTAAATCTGATGTGGTTAAGAAAAAGAGTTAAAAAGCTGGGAAAAAAAACCTTGCCTTTCAGTCAGAGACTAGGAAAAACTTGTACTGTTTTTTTCCCAGAGTTAGTTAAGTGGCCACTTGGCCATACTCTCACATGCACGGAAGGAAATATTTTTATTAGCAGCAACAGGCATTGAGAACCTCAGTGACTGAGAGCTGGGACTAGGCTATTCATGCTGTGAAGAAGGCCAAAAGCCAGCATAAACCAAAAACTTAGTAAGTCAATATTCCATAGAGGGAAAAAAAACCCCAACCTCAAAAACCAAAACTAGGAGTGGGCGCCGGTTCTGCATCAGTGCCCTTGGTTTGTGGAATAGACATGTTTGCTGGGAGTGACTCCTCTGCACTCGCAAGCTCCTGTCCCTTGGGCTCCACTTCTCTCAGCCCTGCTGTCCCAGAGCCCTCTGTATACCCTAGAGCCTACCCATTCCCTGACATATCCTAAGTCATCTCCCCTAAGCCTGCCTCAAGGCACGCTATTTTCTTCTCTAAGAGCAATCTCTTTCCCACCCAAGAATGTGCATCTTTTGCCTTAAGTCTCTCTACCCTTTTTCTCCCCAATCTACATTCACTCAACAAAGATGAGGAGTGTTAACCATGACCTGTTTGGGTGGAAAGACAGAACTGATGCAGTGATACCTCTTTGTACAGCTTGAGACAATGCTGTGTCTTTCTCACTTCATCCCATCCCATCCCAAGCCCTGTATGAGTTTCATTCCATCTCTCTCCTGCTGCCCCAGAGTCTCAGGCTGTACTTTGGATCCTTCTCTCTCCTCCCTCATGCTCTTAGGAGAAGAGGAGCTTTCTTTCCCACTTAGGAGAGTGGGGCCGTCACTTCTGTCTCTTTTGTGCTCAGTGCCCCCAGCTGCCTTCCCATTGACCAATGCAGCTGGCTGAGCACAAGTTGTTCTATTAAAACTAAAGCTCTAAACTTCAATCTTAAACATTTCAATCTTAAAACTGCCACAGGCTGCAGTTATCCGGAGTCGTTCCAGCCCCAGTTCTGTGGCAGAAAGAAAGGATCAATCTCGGAAAAGGAGGATCTGTTATGCTTTCAAATATACGTATGGGGCTGACTTGGTCTTTTTGAAGCAAGACTGAATGTAGTGTTAAAAAAATAAGTTGTAACCTCATCAAAAGTTATGAGTTCAATGCAAAAATGTTGAAAGATTTTTTGGCATACTTTTTTAGTGCTAATCATGTGATCATGATAATTGCTTCTAATTGCAGCATCTCTGAATTCTTGTCTGCTTGTTTAGTGGTTGCCAAAATGTTTTTCTTCTAATTTTGTTTAAATCTGTTCTACTAATAACTACTTGTATTGTACTCCTTTGAGAATTTTCATACAAATGCACCTCTGATCTTTTGTATACCTCATAATTATAGTTTCCTCCTAAATGTCCATCTGTTAGTTTAGCAGAGGTTTTTCCATAGCTAGGGAATGAGAAGAATCAAGAATCACATTTGCCCTTGAGAAGTTCTGTGACAGATCTAGTTCCTAGGCTAAAAATTTCAACCTAAAGATATGAATGAGTGACTATTTCAGCCTCTGAGTCTACATTCTCTCTCGTATCAGACCAAACATCACAAGGAAATCTCATTTTAAAACACTAACCTGAAGAAACTCAAGGGTTAATAAAGAGAACTATGGAAATCATTAACCAAGAAGGTTTGTTCATTTTAGGGTGTTAACATTCAAAAAAGGGAGAAAAACAGAAACTAAGGAAATGCGACTGAAACTATACCGAGAGATCTGGAAAAAGAGTCATTTTTATTTCACCTGCTTTGTTATTTTCATGTGAAGAAAATTTATTGGAGTTTCCTATGATAACTTCTAAATAAGATTTTGCCAAGAGAGTATTTCAGAGAGGATTTTCACATACACTTGGTATTTACACAGTGGTAAAAATAATGCTCTGCAGCTTGTGGAGTGGGATGGAGCAAGATTAAGTTTGACAAGAATACCACTAGCTGGTTTCTGTCCAGTTCTAAAAATTATATACAGTAAGGAGATACGTCATGCAGCCAGCGAGTAAAAGTAATAAAATGTGTGTGTATCATTGCCAATAATGTCAAAACCAAACAAAAAAACCCAGTCACTCATTTTGTATCTCTTTAAGAAGTAACATTAGTACCCCTAGCAAAGGTTATGGCAAAATTCTCCTGAAAAGTTGACTTCATTTCCCAGATTTGTGGTCTAAAAACTCAGTGTTTGAAGCAATGTCGAAAAATTCTCCTTTCAGTAGTGCTTTGGGTCCTGATGCAATAATTCCTTGGGAAAATGATTTAATTATTTTTGATAGAAAGGCATGCATGTGCTACAATGTGAAAGGAAGGGAACTAATTTCATCACTATCAGGTAGCAATGGAAATCAGCTGAGCCAGGCTTCCACCTGGGTGCTAGTGGCTTCAGACCTCATTTACTTCTATAAGTATGAGTAGCACTGGGAGGGATTGAGCCAGTTTGGGATGTTTTTCTTGTGTGCTTTAGGTGTTGTGCAGTACTACTTGGTATAGGTAAGTTTTATGCATATTTGTGAAAGCAGAGATTATCGTAATTAGAGGTAGTCTGAGTCTCTTGTTGAAGTTCGTTGGTACTGTAGCAAGTATGTAATAGTGTGGGTGCTGTGCATTTTATAAACTATTACATCACTTACAAAGTTGGGTGGTTTTCATATAAGCCTTCAGTAGCAGGTATTAATTCACCCATTTAGGAAGCTGTAAAGGATTGAGTTGTTTCCTTGTGGAATTATTTCATCTAGAGATGGAAACTTACTTAAAAGAGAATTTATATTTTCAACTTGTGTATATTAAAATGAACTGCTTATGCAACTACTGGAAATAACTGCTTATACAACCAGTAGATTAATTAAATCAGTTCCTATGGTGTCTAACAGGAAATAAGCTGTTGCAGTATATCCTGCTGTATATCTGTGTGTGTGATGGTTTTGGTTTTGGAAGGAGCAGAGGTTTGTCTAGGAGAACTAATTGTTTTCATAGAACTTGTTTTATAGATCTTTGACTGACTAGGATTGATGTAAGAGTTAATAGTATTGATCTAGATTGGGAAAATAAGGCAGAAATTCCTTTGTGCTGAGCACATTTATTCCTACAGGGATAAGGAAATGAGCATCACCTTCTTAACAGGAAATAGCTTCATACTTACAATAAACATGAATTAAATTCAAGGTGAAGGTAGTGAAGGAATTTCAAGACCTCATTTTCCCTTTCTCCTCCTTGCCTCTCTTGTCTTATTTACTGTGGAAAAATATCTTTCTCTTGAGTTTGCTATACAACTGGACAAAAGCAATTTCATCCTTTTCATTCTACCTTCATAATCTTCCTTTTTTTTTTCTTTTCCATGATAGTTTGTGGAATATGAATATACACTTCATGTACTTGATAGTTTTCAGTTCGTAAGTGTCTAATTCTAAGTTTTCAAGATGTGCTATTTTTAACTGAAGTGGTAGCATTGTTTTTCCTTCAAATTAAACATGGTATTGAAATTCTGTTACGAACTTTTGAAGGTGGTGTCTTAAGAATGGCTTTCAGAATGATTCAGGTGTTTTCACTAACACCTCGCTTCTTTAGATAGGCCTTTCCAGAAGGTATCTTGGCTATTTAGTAGTACAGACTTGCTTTTTAAATTTTATGTTCCCCTCCCCTGCCTATTTACTATTTGTTAACTTATTCATTTACTACTTTGGCTACTGCTGACAAAAGATAAACAATTTCATTCTAAGTGGCGTTGCTTTTGGCCAGTCCTCCTTTATTTTATTGTCTTGCAAAGTGTTGCATTTACCAAAAAACACACCAAACTTTTCTGTAGACTCTCTCAGATAGTTATCTGAATAGTAATTACTTACTAGTGATTATGTATATCACACAGACAAGGAATAGTACGCTAACAGAGCAATACTTACCGGTTTTATATTGCATAGTTTTAGGGGCATGCATGAATATTTAGGTTTTAGTTTTAGGGATTTTGTAATGCTTTCTAAACAGATTGCAACATTGAATTTTTGTCTTTGTATTTTTTCCTGCGGTCTGTTTGCTAGCTGCTTGAAAGTGAGACATGCAGAATATGTAAGTGAAACACCTACGTTGGTAGGTAAATAGCTCTTTGATATAAGAGGAAACTTCTGTAGTTTAAACAGCAAGTGTTATCAGTTGCCTTTTCTATTGTAGGATTTTCAAAAGTAAAAGTATGTTTACAATAGATTCTGTCAGGTCGGTAGGTTCTGAGCCTGTTATCCACTATCATGAAAGCTGGTGGAAATTTTGTTATTGATTTAGTTTGGAACAGACTGAGGTTTTTGCTGAGGGCCTACAACACTGCTTTCAAAGTACTAAATAAAAAAATGTAACCATTATGGTTTCTGGTTGAAACCTTGCCTTGATCTAAGTGGCTTTTTAAACATGTTTTTATTAGCTGCTATTTTCATTAACTGGTAAAAGTCTTTTTCTCTTTGGAATGAGCTGCTGAGATTGTGGTGAAATTCTGGATGGTTTTCCATTTTTCAGCTAGAAGTAAGGGAATAGAAAACATAATCAGTAAGAATGAGATACTTTTTGGTACATGGCAAATATTTAGAAGGCAAGAAATGGAAAAAGTTAATAATTGTACTATAGTTATTTACTGGTGCAGTACAGCCCTTTTCAAAAGGATTTTTAGCCTATTTAAGAAGAGTAATCCTATATGTTAATTATTTGTGCCTTACTGGGCTTAAACTGCCTGGGAGGAGCTAAATTTGAAAAGGAGGTACGAGCTGTAGTAAAGAAATTTCAAGAACAGTCAGATTGAGAAAAACATTTTTAGAATATGAGTTTATATCATGTTGTTTTGGAACTATATGTCCCAAGGAGGAGATCACTTCAGCTTTGGTGAAATGGAGGGATTTGTTTGGAGATAGGTAGGTTGGTTTACTTATATGTTCAGGCAATCCTAAAGGTGGAAACTTAGATTGTAGCTACTTTCCTGTTCTTTTTTTTTTTTTAATATAAAGTGACGTGTTCAGATGAGTTGCTGGCTGTCTGCCCATATGACAGCTCCCTCGCTTTTTCTTCAGAATATCTGGTTTCTGCCCCTTTTGCTGATAAACACACACATTTTTAGACCTGTTAGCCCATTGATTATGCCTATGTAGACCATTTTGTCAGCTTGGAAGGGGGGGAAAAAAGGCCTTCAAGGGTACACTCTAAGGGTGTTTTCTTTCTATACTCCCAAACCTGTGTATAAAGAATACTTAAACCTTGGGTTTTCAAATACTGTCAGTGTCATTTAAATATAAGAAAAAGTTGGAAAAGTGTTGGTTTTTTTATAGGTTCATGTTTAAATCACAGCTCTGGATGTTGTTTAGACAGCTTGCAGCTGAAGAATATGTTTAGAAAGACTCCTGGGGTTTTATGCAGGCTTTGTTTCCACTGTACAAATAAGTGGTGGTGGTGCTGCATGGAACTGAAGCAACTGCATGTCTCTAAAGAGCAGAAAAAGCAGTGAAACTGGTGCAGCAGTTTTCCATGTGGTCCATTTCAATATGGCCAAGGTTTGCCCAAATGGATATTGCTGAAGTTGTAAAAACAATTCTGTTTGTGACATTGGGTCCACACTGAGTTACATGTCCTTCTGCTGTTTTGCTAATTAGTAGTAGCAACCCTTTGTAATTTTTGTGATTTAAATTCTTGTCCAATACCTCTGAATAGAGATGACATAGTGGCAGGTGTTTTCCTCAAGTGTGAGCTGGATTTTGAAACTACTGATTGACAAGCAGTTGTCTGAGTTTACAGAGGCTGCGTTACTGGTGACTTTTGTATTGGTTTTTGATCTCTTTACAATGCTAGGCTGGTTTTGCCATTAGATTTTTTTTCCTAATATCTTACATAAACCTACCATGCAACAATTTTAGCTTGTTACTTCTTGCTATATCTGTCAGGGGCACGGAAAATAAAGGATTTTTTTATTTTCCTCCAGCAGCAAGCTTTAGCTACCTGAGGGTACTACTGAGTCCTACCTAAACGTCTCTGCTAAAGTAAAGATGATGGCTAATTGGTCATCGTTTGGGGTTACACTTTCTAGACCAATTCTCATTGTCTGAAGTTGGTCCCTTTTGTACTATCTCCCTTGTTGGTCTGGTCATGGTATCCCAGCGGGAGCCAAACTGGTGTTCGGCAAAATGTAAGTTACTCAGTCTTTGCAGTTTATAATTTGTTTTGTTTACCCCTGTATGGCTGTTACCCTTTTTATAATGTTATCATACTGCTGACTCATGCCTTGAATCTACAGGAGGCCCCAAGACCTAAAGGTAGCAGAGTGAGCCAGTTATTTCCCATTATTGGTGTATGTAATGATTCATAGGTGTGCTTCCTGGCAGTTGTCCTTGATGAATAGCATCCCTGTATTTATCAGGCTCTCCCTCCAGTTTAAGGCCATGTTGAATTCTAAGCCTGGCCTCCTGTGCCCTAAATGCTCCAACCAGTTGAATGTGACCTGCTGATATAAATAAAAAAATTATCTTTTAACCATACAAATCAGTATTAAAAGCTTATGATTATTGCTGTACTGAGGACAGCCCCTTGTAAAACTTCTCTTGATACTTTCCTACTGACTGGAAAAGGGTTAACATAACCCCCATTTTTAAAAAGGGGAACAAGGAAGACCTTGGCAACTACAGGCCAGTCAGCCTCACCTCTGTGCCTGGCAAGGTCGTGGAGCAGATTCTCCTGGAAACCATGCTAAGGCACAGGGAATGCAAGGAGGTGATTGGTGACAGCCAAGGTGGCTTCACAAAGGGCAGATCGTGCCTGACCAATTTGGTGGCCTTCTATGACAGGGTGACAGCATCGGTGGACAAGAGACAACCAACCGGCATCATCTACCTGGACTTGTGCAAGGCATTTGACACTATCCTGCATGACATCCTTATCTCTAAACTGGAGAGGCATGGATTTGATGGATGGACCACTTGATGGATAAGGAACTGGCTGGATGGCCACTAGTTTTGGGAGAGGGTAGTGTGCTTTCTAGGTAAACAGCAGACTATGTCCTTGCATGCAGTCCAGTTCCCCCCACATACTACCAGCCCAGTTGTGATCATAAACCTAACCTAGTAGGAGGAAGTCCTTTGTAGAGCTGTTTGCCCCTACATACATGATGTCTTGTTGGGCAGAGACCCCTGTGTGTATTTCAGCTCCTGCTAGTTTTCTAGGGGGTAGAGGGAACTGAGGATATCTCTGTGCTGCACTTTGTGATCAAGTAGAATTCATTCATAGGCACTATTGGAATGTGCACATGCAAAAGCGGGGGCTGCAAAGGAAGACCTGGAGACACTCGTGTGAGTCATCTCCTGGGGAGTGCTGTGTTTTGGCCAAGGACCTGGCCTAATGTGTATTGAATGCTGTGTGGCATTAGGTCTGTCACTCGGGATGTGGCAGAGGAAAACAGTCACGTGCCTGGGTCGCCATGAATCATGACTAAATTTCTCAGCCCTTGGATATAACTTTATTCTCTGTTAGTCTGATTCAAAAGTATAAACTGTAGGAAACACTTTTCCTGCTGAGCATGTCATGTAAAAATAAATGTGTCTATTCTGTGTCTCCCTGCAGACATACTGACCTGATTCAGGGTCACTAGGAGTAGGGCTAATGTGGTTCTTAATCACAGGCCCTGGGGATTTTACTGCATACTTGCAAGGATACCTCCCTCCCTCTCCCGCTCTCTCTGGATAAGCTGGTGGATTGGCTCTTCCCAAGGAGTCTCTGCTATTCTGAACTTTTCCTCTTGCATCAAGACCTGAAAGTTTCATAGTTTTTGTAGGTCTGGCAACAGGCAGACAAGTATTTTGCAGTTTGTGAGTTTTGGGTGTGTGGGGTTTTTGTTTTGTTTTGGGTTTTTTTGGTTGTGTTTGTTTTGTTTGTTTAGAGAGGTTAGACTAAAAACCAACAAACACAATGAAACCAGTTGATTAGTTTGTTCTAGCGTACAAAACATGTCAGGGATGAAGGCCCCGGAGTAACCTGCTGTATGAGTATGAGCCATTGGATGGCTGACACATGAACAGACTTACAGGGCACACCACAACTTTCCCTCATTCTGCACAGAGAAAAGATGTCTTCTGCTTTCTCTCCTCACTGTGCATCTTGCTGTGTTTTGCCAGGAATTAATCATTCATACTTCCTAATTCCAAGGATCTTCATCCCTTTTAAAACCCACCTAACCTGTCCCTTGTATGGGAGAGTCACAGTGGGATTATTGTAAATCTCTTCTGTCAACAGTGATCCAGTAATGACATCTCTGATACCGTTATCTCTGAAGGAGGGCTCTTTCTGTATTAATTGCACTGCATGGTGGCCATACGTTGTGAGGATCTACCTGCTGTAATGTTGCAAAAGGCAGAAGCAAGAGTAGTTGACTATCACACCTTAAGCATTTTGCCTAACGAGACGAAATATTTTCCTGATCCTAAACCAAGTGCTCACTCATACGCACAGCATCCTGAAACGTGGCTTCTGTAATGTAACCGTGGGGAGGGATGTTCTGCTGAAAAGAATCAAGTTCATGGAAAAGCTCTGGGGAGTTTAAATGCCCAGGCAAGAGAAAACAAGAGTCAAGCAACTCTTGCATTTCCCCAAGCCTTAGCAATGAAAGGAGGGAAATAAGGACAAACAGCATCTGTATCCCCATGTCTGCTCCCTCTCTGATGCTGTGTATCTTACTCCCTACTTGTATAATCAGTAGATCTTCCTGTTAATGCAGCGGGAGCCCATTTAGTGTCTTTAAGTGTTGTCTGCGTTATCGTTCTAATGGACTGAATATGTTTTGATTCACAAATGCTGATCTTAATGCGAAGGGGACAAGCTTCATAGTGGAGATTATACTTAATTACTGAACCACACATTCATCTACATATACTTATGCAAGATCTGGCATTTTCAACAGTTTATCTTTAAATAGCTGAAAACATTCTTAAATAATAGTGTTGTTACTCACTTTCAGCATACTGTTCCTGAAAACAAACAGTTCAATATATTGCTTTTAGGGTCGCTCTTAGCCTGCAGCATTGAGGAAATTAAAAATAATTTAGGGGAAGTTATAAATCAGTGAAAAGGGACTTTTAGATTACAGAATGCTTCTTCAACCGTGACTGTGGCTCACAATGGGATGTTATAATCTGGTCATGTAGAGATTTCCATGTTAAAGTTGTAGTGGGGAGGGGTAACAAAGTATACTTTTTACCTTGTTTTGTTCAAATTCTGTCCATGGAGGTTCTGCGGGATGGATCTGCAAATTCTTACTGATTTATTTTTTTGGTGTCTTTAATTTAGGAACACTCCACCAGAATTAAAAACAATTGTTAACTACACTAAAATAAACATTGGTGACCAGTGGAAGCAGACAATGACATCAATATGTAGGCATGAAAAAAATCTTTCTGATTTAGGAAATTGGTTTATTCCTGTCATTCATCCTAATAGAAGTATTTCAAGATCCTCAAAACTGTTGTGTTTTTTTCCTGTCTTTTTTAAAATAGGAACTGTCTTCTAATTTCCAAGCCACATTTGTTAGTGATTTTTTTTATTCCTTTTTTTCTTTTAAATTGGCAATGACTCTTAGTTTAAGTAGGATGCAGTGTAAAAAGAAAAAACACCACAGTGCCTCTCCAGCTGTGCATAGTCTCCAATATGGATGTATCTCCTTGCATATTAGAGATTAATTGCAGCCATGCAGTAGCTCCCATTCAAGGAATACTCCAGATTCATCAGCATTATGAGAGCGGTCATATTTCTTCAATGTCTTTGTTCTGGTAGCTCAAACAAGGAAAGCTCTTCCAGTTTCTCCTTGTAAATTGGACTGTCCAAACCCAGGAATGTCCTGATACCTTTCCTGCACCCATCTAAGTTTTTATTAGCTTTTTTTTAAAAAAATGTGTGTTTATTCCAGATGATTTTTTAATTCTAGCATTCTGAGATGTCTAGCTAGCATACATATTCATATATCTAGAAATAAAGGCTCTTCCTGTTAGGAGGTATTTATTTTTTATATTTCCTTTCCACCCCTCCTAAAAACCATATATTTCTAGAAGCCAATTCTCTTTTTATTACCAAAGAAATCCAATAGATTGCCCAAGTGGTGTGTGGGCACTTTAAAAAAAAAAAATTAAAAAATCCCATACAGTTTTACTACTCAGTGGAATGTTCTTGGGCAGTGCAGTAGGTGGTAAGTCACACCAGGTGTTATAATCTGTGTCTTGAAGTTTGTAATTACAGATCCAAACTACATGTTTACTGCTGGCCTTTTCAGATTTTATTTATAACACTTAGAGCAGATTTTTAAAATTTTGTTATTTTGATGGCCAAATATATTATTCAAACAAGCAGGAGTGCCAAATCTGATCCACAACACTTTTTTTTTTTAGTACTCCAAAGCAACTACTGCTGTCCCTGCCACTACCACTCTGTTAGATCAAGTAGATGTTTTTAAAGTTAATTCTGCAGGGCTGCAGTTCTTGGCAACAAAATAATCTTGAATGCTAGTGAGGAAATTTATGGATTTCAATTATAGCTTGTAGTGTATCATAATTCTAGTTTTATACCCTGTGCAGTTCGGTGTTTTGGATTTTAATGGATATAGAGCAGTAATCATAAAAGTGATTCAAAATGCACCCAGTAATTACAGAGATTTGCTGTTGCTTTTGCATTAAAAATGATGATGATTTACAATCAACAAAATTGCAGTCTGTGGCTTTTCTTCAGATACTCATGCTATTACACTGCTTATTATCTATGGTCAGTGATTTAGAGCTTAAGAGCTACACGTTAGAAAGCTGTAAAATTATTTATTCTTTAATAGATTAAAACAGTAAATTTAAAACAGACATTGTATTAATTATAATCTTATACATTAAAGAATACATATGTAGCCCTTTGTATCTTCTTTTGTTGCTGGAAATTAATTACAACTAAAATGAAGTAGTTGGACTACAACAGCCAGAGTCATATTTCTTCTTCTCTTAGTTTCAATTACAGACCAAGCATTTTAAGGTTAGTTGGCAGACTCATTTCTGTCTAGCAAGTAATGTAAGCAAGTCCTTTTCTTCACTCCACCCCATACCCCAAATGCATATCTAGGTATATATTAATTAATGAAAAGCTAACTAATATACTATAAATGTGGATATTTAAAATTGTGTGGAAAGAAGGATAACACATTTTACCTACAAATTATTTTTAAGTACCTTTGGGATAGGGTAAGAATATGGAGGCTTTTTGATCATCCTTCTCCTTCCTGTCAATATTCTTCCTTTCTGAATATTTCCTCTTTTCTCATACCTTCATGCATCAAAGCTCAAGGAGAGCAGATTGCCACCTTTAAGAAGTATTATTTCTGAATTTGGCTTTGCATTCGGGAGCCCTAAGAGTTAAAGCTATTTCAACAATGACGTGGTTTGTTTTTTTTTTAAGAACGTTCTCAAGCATTAGTGTAAACAGCACTTTTCTCTCTGTATTAAACCTGGATTTTAACCAAGATAAGATAGCGATCAGGTACATTAGAAGTCAAGTCACGATGTAAAACGTCCTGGTATAGTTACTGATTATATAGCTGTTTGTTAGAAATACTGACTGGAAAACTCAAAACTAGAGAGATTTCTGAACTGTTGGATGACTGGTTTGTTTCTACAGGCTCTCATGGAAAGAGTGTCCCAGTTATTTTTTTATCAATAGAGTTACTAGAATGAACTTAAAGTACTTTATTTTAGCTTCTGTTTTATGTGGAATCCATAGTTGACTAAAGTTTTAATCACTATCTTGCAGTAAGAGTTGTATTCATCTTAGCATTTGCATAGTGCTGGCCTTTGGAAGTTGTCCTTGTCAAAATTCTTCATCTGAAAAACGGTTTTAAAATGCAGTGGAGACCATCTCTGTACTAGTTGCTTTAAGGTTTGCACGCTCTGGCAGATTATTTCCACACTAGCACCTTGTTTATGTGGTTCTGATAGTGTGAGATGGGGTGCGCTAGAAAATTAAATAGCAAGATTTTCTTTATTTTACTGTGTTTGAGGACTTAAGCATTTGTAAATGCAAGCAGGAGAGATGAAACCCAAATCCTCAATAAAAAAAAAGGTTTATTTCACTGTGATGTATTTGGGTCTAGAGATTGTTGGATATCTTAATTACAATTAAGAGTCTGAAGTGTTTCACTTGTATTATTCCAGGTTGAGTGAACTTTTGGTTTCTGATGAAACTTGGCCTAGGCTTGCAGCAAAATCAGTCTGGTCTGTAAAGCCTCATCTGCTTGTTTCTGTCTCATTCTCTTCCTCACTGGAGGACTTGAGAATCCCGAGCTGGTATCTGGCCCCAGTTTCTGCAGCCAGTCTCTGACATATCTGTGAAACCCAGGTGGGTTTCTATTGTGTAGCCAACACTCCAGTGTTTGAAGTCCAGGAATTGATTGTCAGGGTGATAAAGAGTTTGCCTAGGAGCCATATGTCCTGCAAGCCCTCACAGCTGTGCAGTGAGAGTGCATTCTTGCTTGACTAAAGATGCCTTTTGCCACATCAGGTTGTAACTACTGCATTTCAGCTAATGCAGTGAAAGTAAAGAGCCTGAATGGGAATGAAGCACTCATTTCACAAGTGGTTTAAACTAGTTGTGTTTTTAAAAAAAAAGACAAGTGGCCTTTTTTTTTAGACAGTTAATTTTAAGCCCGTGTTACATTCCTCTCTTGTATGAGTACACAAGCACACAAAAGCTTGTGTGAGAAGGATTAGTTTTGACTTGGATTAGTACTGCGGTATGGGCAAGGTCATGGTGATGCGAAGATGGGTGGCCAGAGGAGCATTAGGGGATGGAGTAGAGACAGACGAGGACATGAAGGATGGGGGGAATTAATGAATGCTGCCGTAGAGTCAGGGTTTGTCTCTGCCTCCTTAAAATATGTGACTCTCTGTCCTGTGTGCTGTAGATTTGTTTTGTGAGAAGGATTATTTCAGCCAAGTATTAACTGGCAGGGATAACAAGTGATGGATGAGTGGCAGACAGCCCTGACAGAGTCCTTTGCTCAAACTAGCTCTTCTTCCATTTGTCAAGAGAGTTCAAGCCTGCCTGTTTCAAAATAGCGATGGATTTGCAGAAGTAGAACTGATGGGCAGAGTTGATTCGTACAGTGGATTGTGCCGGATGGGTTAATACTTGCTGCTAATAATTCAGTGGTTTCTCTGTTTAGACTCTGTTTTCCATGTAGTACAGGAAGGGCAGAAAAAGTGAGTCCTTAAGTTCCCAGTAAGTCTGTAAAGCACGAACATCTGCTGGAGTCATGAACTGTGTATTGGCTGTGTTTGGTAACAGGGCAAAGGCAGCTGATCGCGATCGTCCTTCTCTTAATTACTTTGTCAAATGTCACTACAGCTCCATGTAGGGAAAAGAGATATTTCCTTAATGACAGGGAAATAAGATAAACGGCAAGCAAAAATGGGATAGACTGCCAGTATGCTGCTGCTCTTGGTTTTATTTAATCATAACTGTAACTTGTCATGCTGAATTCTTTCTTGCTAAGAACTCAGTACCTTTTTTCTTACTAAAATATATGGTCTCAAGCTCTAGTTTTAAAGGCTGTTGGCCTTCCACCTGTCTAGTAATTACCCAAAATGAATATAAGTCAGAGTTTTAGTTTGGATGTTTCTTTTGCCACTTTCATTCCCTAGCCTTATGCTCATCCACCCTAGTATTGATATATTTTTTTAACGTTGTCTTAATGAGTGCTTTTATGCAGTAAGATGAGGAAGAGGTATACTTAACAAATGTAAATGGCTTACCAAAATGTAAAATGGACAGACTTCAAATGAATCTATTACTTGAAACTTGGGCTAGCAATAGAAATTACATTTGAGGCCTTTGGACCTTCAAGGGAAAGCCAGAATCCGTAGCTAATCTTTATGTTAGCAAATTCAAAGACATGTTAATACATTTTTAACACTGAAGTACTTATAGTATTCTACTCCAAAAGGGACTAAATATGTAAGCCAAAAGTGTATTATATCATGCTAATTTTCCATATTGATTTTCTAGCTTGTGAAGCTTGAATACGGAATTTGTGGTCTGTAAAGCAAAATTAGACCTATGACTCTATTACAATCACAACCTCTGCCTACAGAAAAGCAAAATCAGATTTTTTTCTGGTTAAAGCTGGCTAGATGATAGCAGGAATATCACAGTTTAGACTTCAGTCTCAACTGTGAAATTTGGCTGGGAATTTTCTGGGCAGCAAGGCACGTATGCTGGGTAGATGTGCAAGTTACACTTTCACTGTCCTGGGGCTGAATTTACTCTCTTTTTTCAGTTTAAGTACTGTTGAGTCCCTTGAGCATTTCTCTCTGTGGGAGTATAAGACAGCAACAGCTTCCTGTGCAAAACAACTCACTACAGCTGTTTGTTAACACTTACTATAAAAGTGACTGTTTGCCTTCAGTCATGCTGAATTATGTTAGCCTTTTAAGATGAAATATTCTGAAACAGCTGCATTAACATGCATTAGCAGAAGCTGCCTAATTAGTTTAATTAATTAGCATAATTAGCTAAAGCTTCATTGTTCTGCAGACTTATACTGCTGGGTAAGCCTTTGGGCTCAGAAAGGGTATTTGAAGTACCTGGGCTAAACTAGTATAGAAGGGATGAACTGACTATTTATTTATTAATCTTGGAAGTAATAAAAGATGATATGGAATTTATTGAAGGTACTGGTGGGGTTAGTCTTGGTGTATAAAGGAGATCTTTAAGTCTGCTAGGATGTAGAGTCATCTTGTATGAAGACTTACATGAACTTTATTTGAACAGTTTTTCCTGTGGTGCATATAAAAAAGTGTGACTTATGTTATGGTGACTGCATATGAGACTGGAGTGTAGCTTGTTGGGATGGTTTAATATACTCATCAACAAAAGTTCCACTCACTTGTATGGATAAATTCTATATAAGTTGCTTGGGAGCTCTGTTAGGTACCTGCGAACGGCAGTCAGGGCACTGAGGAGCACCAGCAGTGGAAGCTGCCTTGTTCACCACCATTTCAGATGTCTGGGCAGTCTCAGTTTGCTGATGGCAGAGGACCATCTATCATTTTCTGATGTCTGAGAGCAGCACGCGTGAGGCAGCTGGAGTGCTCTGGTACCCTGCTTTCCACACCCACAGCCTGAGACAGTGCTGGGCTCCATGCCCTTTCACAGCAAGTACATGTGAGGCAACGGCTGCCACGACCTTGTGTGAGTGCATGCTAACTCTCAGGCTGTCCAAGGACTTGGTGCATTTTTTTTTTTCTAGGTCAAGTTGCTTCTGGAGACATGTAGATGTATTCTGTCTGTGTGCCTGGATGGCTGACAGGATGAAGGGTTGGGTTTTTTGCTTGAATGCTCACAAAACTTGAGGGGCAGCATTCATCCCTGATGTAATGTACAAAACTTCTGTGGAGTCACTGCAGGGTTGAATCTGGTGTGTTTTGTCTTGTGTCTTGTCAAACTAAACCAGTAGTAGCAAGATGAACAATGTTCAGTAGAACAAATGTAGACTTATATTTTAGATACTGTAAATTTTAAGGCACGATGCTTGGTAAGTAATACTGTCACAAGATAGATTTACCGGGACTTTAGGAAAATCGAAGCACTGTGTTATTTGCTTCTGGGCTAATTTTTTAATTATTCTGGATATAGTTGCAGAATTACATTAGCCATCCCTTTTTCTGTTTCTTATTGAATCAGAATTCTCATTTCTTTGTCCTAGAATGACTTCTGTAAAAGATATTAGTCCTTTTATATTCATTGATGTAATGATCAGCAGAAGTGAGAAAGAGGATGGCTTACAAGGCTCTCTTTCCCTCTTACTGGTTTCCCTCTTAATACATTGCAAATCATCTGTTCATTTTATGAACTTTTATTGTGTGTTTCTCAGTAAGCATGCAGTACCAATGCATGCAGTGCACTACACCAGCAACTGAAATATTGAGGCTTATATGGCAAAGGTGTGAGAGGAAGGTAGGGCATTGTGTTATACTTTTGTTTACTTAGAAGTTCTAAAAAGTTATTAAAATAAGGAAATTGAGCAATAAAGAGTACATGTGTGAAATGGCAGCAGCTGGCACGGACTTAAATAATTTCAAGTGTGAAATTGAAATTGTCTTGTGATTGTAGTAAGTGTCTACATTATTAATGCCTGGTGTATGGGTTCCTACAGCAATAGTGCTGTCACTTGTCTGTGAAGTATTGTGTAGCAGACACTTTATTTCAGTGATCAGCCTAAAAATAACTTTGAAAGGTGCAATTTTAGAGGCTCAGTTGGAACGAGACACTTCTGAATGTGTCCTAGGACTGATCAGTCACTATTGAAGCTTAGCATGAACACTTACTATTCATTCAAAACCTTGCCTCTTGTGAATAAGTGGAAATGTTATTTTACTGTGTGAGCGTTTCCTTCATCAGTACCACTTATTTTGGAAAACCTTGTAGATAAATGATGAGTGTATACTAGGGGCCATATGGATGGAGAAGAAGTGTTGAAAGCCAGACTAATTTATTACAATTGGCTTGTTCCTGGAACAGGTGAGGTAAATCATTAGTTGCCAAGGACATCTCATGCATGTGCGGAGAGGCAATACATTAACTGAGGAAAAAGCAGACCGCAACTTTAATATTCTCTTATCCCAAATATAAACGAAGAAGAGGGGAGTGGTACAAACAGGATGCTCTGCCTCACAAGGACTAGGGAAGCCGTTGTGTTGAGTTGTTTGTTGTTGTGGCAAATGTATATTGCTGTGAGCAATACACATTCATATTTTTACTATATTAATTTAATATACTTTTATAAACATTTATAGTCTTATTTGTCTTGCTAGTAATCACTGATACACAAGAGCTCTTTGGCGTTTGCGTCCCCTGATTGTACTCTTAAAGCTTCAGAAGCCTGTGACTTCCCTTGTCCAAATTCAAAAACTGACTTTTATTATACTTAATTGTACAGTAGAGCTGGCTGAATTTTTTCTGACAATATTTTAGTGAAGCAGTATATTTTTATTAAGTATGTGGGATTTCATACTACAGCATTTTCTTTAATGTTTCGGTTTTTCACAAGAAACAGCAACAATTGTTATAGTTTTAAAAAAAAAGTTTCAAATGCTCAATTTCGAGTAGAGTACTTAAATAAGTCTGTACATCAAGTGGATGTGTTGTGTTTTGGGGTTTGTTTTGTCTTTTACCCCCTATGGAAATTATGAGATTCTTTTCTGGAAAATGGAAACAATAGTTTTTTTCCCTTTGAAATAAAAAAAAAGTTGGTGCTGATGCAGGACTTGCATGCAAAGAAATGTGGGAGACAGAAGTGAGGGATATGATGGGGTGGAGGCCACGCAAAAGAACCATTATAAGTTTATTATTTCTCTTTTGGAAACTGAGAAGGAAATGTTGCGGTGTAAAGGGAATACAAAGAAAGCTAAGGCAGAAGTATAAGGCAGCATATGGTGCCATGCCAAAGTACCAAACCTAGCGTGTGCATGATTATGGTTGCTTTTTGGGAGAGTTTGTTTCATATTATGGGAATTAAATAAAACTGTGGCTTGCTGTATAAACTGACACTGTTATCCTTGCTGCATGTTTGAACAGCAATAGTTAAATGCAGTCAGATAAGAAAGTGACTATTTTACTTGCTTTAGATAACAGGAGTTTTTTAAAACATGTCTACATGCTCTGTGTGTGTTTCTACCCTTAAGGTTTGCATATCAATATTCCAAAATAAACTTGGGTCTTGGCATTGCATGACTCTCTGCTGACAACCTAAACTCTCTTGATCATGATTTGTTGCAATTGATTGGCAGAGGATCTGGAAGCAATCTGTGATGAGCAATAGCAACTTTTTTCCCCATTGTCTTTCTTCCTTCGTACACCCGAAACTAGGCCTCTACTACAACTAGCACGTACAATGCATCACACAGTTTGCACAGCATTGTTCTTGTTATGTTCGTACAACTTGGAAATTAAGTCAGACCTTGACTGCTATATGGGATCTTATATAGCAGATCTCAAGTGATGAGGTTTCCATCCTAATCAACTTACTTCAATTATAGCAATAAGTTATACTACTAAATTTGGTTTTCTTTATACCATCCAGCTGACTTCTGTAGGTGATGTGCAGAGAATCTCTACATGTTGCTGCTCCTCATCTCCGTTGTCTCAGGAATTAGATTCTCCCATTTTACATATGCCAATTTTGATAGTTTGTGGTGGATGTTCATTGTTGCTGTTAACAGGCAATGTTAACAGGCTATGAAGGAGTGCAGCCCAACCAAAGCATGGCGCCTCAAGATTTCCATTTGTCCAGATAAGAGGACAACCTTTTCTTCTTCAGGAAGTTATTTGACTGAGGGTGTCAGGCCTTTGTCTTTCCAGCCTTTGCCCTTTCCTGTGTAGGGTGGCATATGTGGGAAGGGAGCCGACTGTTGGATCCTCCTGTCCATCTAAGAAATCTGTGTTGGAGATAAGGCAGCAGAGGAGCTGGATCATTAGTCTAAGAACGCTGATATTTGAATAGCTGTGCCAATCAATTGACTCTTTGTCATAGCTGAGGGAGTTTTTTTTCTTTCTAACACTATTTTTATCATATTCTCTCTTTTGCCTCCTCTCCAGTTATTAAATAAGGCAATCAGATGCTGAATTAATAAATAACTTGCATCTTCCTCTTGCTCTGCATACTAATCCAGTTCTCTGACTGCTGTGTCCAGTAGACAGTTGTGATTGGTGCTGGGTTTTTTTTTTTTTCTAAGCTATTTGGATCTCCTCTGAACGGCTCAGCTGGTGCTTTCCCACTGCAGTGGAAGGCAGGAAATGTAATCTCTGATTGGTGTCGAGGAGATGCAGTGTCCTGCTGAGGGCTCTGTCATTAGTCTCCCTCTGTGTCTCGAAATCAGAAGATTCTTTTCCTAGGGGTAAAATATCAGTGATTGGAATGTACGTACGGCAGCATAAAGAGGTAACATATGAAACAAGTCATCTGCTGATGATGAATTCAGGAAACATGATATGTCACAGATGGCAGAAGGGCTGTAACAGATAAATGGATGCAGTTAAATTCTATACTAAAGAAAAATAAAATCTCAATAGCAGACTTCATTGAACTCCTCATTGCCATAAATGTGAAAAAGCAAGGTGTTTGGGAATGAAGATTGTTTCTTGAGTCTTAAAAACTGACACTAGGAATATTTACTGAAGTAGACATTGCTTTTTTATTATTTTTATTCTTTGCTTTTAAGCATTCCAGGTTTTAATGGGGAATTAACAGGCACTACAGTGTTCCATCTTTAAACAACTGAAGGACAGTGATTGAAGTCCTGGAGCTGGAGTTGGGAAAATAGACATGTAACTGCAATTGAATGGGATGTTTAGTATTTGTTGTGTGGATTTGTATGCATCTTTAAATTTCTTCTACACTACTTCAGTTCCAGGACTTCAGTTTTAATCAGTGCACAGAATTTATGCCATCATCTGCACAAGGTTATTCTGCACATTGTGTGTTGGTTTCCCAACAAGAAGCAGCAGCTCTCTGAAGACAAGATTTTTTTTTTCCAGGATGATAGAAGGAGGAGTTGGAGGTCAAAAGTGTCTATCAGCTGTTCATGGGAAGCTTTCTGGGGAGGAATGGGTTATGTTCTGATCTTGAACTAAGTGATCAATGTGAGAGGGAGTCAAGTGCCACTTAAAATCCAAAACAAACAACCAAAAAATCCTAAACAAAACATCCCAAGCCCCCAGCATTAGTCAAGGTAGCATTATTACAGGTGAGTGTTTTGGTAGGTTTAAACTATAAAGGATGAGATCTATCTAAGATTAAGTGTAATAAGTTCAGTCAACAGTGAGTTGTTAGGAAGACTGCTGGTAGAGAACTGAGCTGTAAGCTAACAGCTGAATTAACTGTTCAATACCTGCGTATCATCCAGGCTCCAGTTCAGCCTGCAGGACCTATGACCTGAGGTGGCAGGCTGAAAAATATCTGGTTTGGTACTGATTGTTGCGATATTTGTTAATGAGAATTATCTTTGTACCAGGTTAGCACTTGCTGCCATGCTGCTTTGTGAATGTGTTGAGGAGACTGTTGCTTGGACTTACCATCTAAGTAGGCAAGGTGAACTATGAAAAAAAAGGTGAAGAGTAGAGTTGATGAATATAAGAAATGGGACTAAATTTTCCAGGCTGATAAACTGTCTTCAAAGTTATGCTGACTATTGATAGAGGGGAAATGGAGACCTTTCTCCTATCTACTCCTGTCCGTGGTTCAGGAGCACCGCACTTTTCCTCTGGGAATCTTCTTTTTTGGCTGATTCTTAATATATGAAGCATGATCGTTTGTCACAGAATATAGTCTGCATTTTGTGATCCAGTGCTGCAATTGTGCGAAGTGAAATGATTTTTTATCTTGCTTGGAGTATACAGAAACAACAGGAGAATTCTCCTGTTTCCCCCTTGGGGCAAGTAGCAATGATGGCTGGATGAGCTGGCTGGCAGCATCCAAGCTCCTGTCTGCTTCTCCTTTTCACCCCACAACCGCTGTCATTTTGCTTCATGTGCCAAGCCTCTAATGACAAAGCTATTTTTCTTACTTAGCAAATGTAAATTTTTTTGTGTTACTCACAATATTTTCAGTGATACAGTAATCTGAGCATATGTAAAATGGAATAATTGACAAAAATGCCTTTATGTTTGTTTCAAGTAAGCAGAGACTTCGTAATTTCTCCCCAGAGATGAGGTGACACTAGTTCTGTAAAACATAATTACAAACTACTTTGCTCTGTGCTGCTGTTGGCTTTTGTTTCTCATAAACAGTGTTTATTGTTTTTTGTGTGGTTTTTTGTTGTTTTTTTTTTTAAAAAAAACAAACAAACCCCAACAGTGTTGCTCAGCATCAATGGTTTCAAGTTAGGGCTTAATGTTCCAGCAGTTTGGGTTTCATGGGAGTTGAGAAAGGGCCAGTTCAGCTAATGTTTCTTGGTTTTCCAGCCACTGCAGTCATATTTCTGAAGTAGAAAACTATATACAAATCTAAATTAATATTTAGTTTAGTTGAAATAAGAGATTTTTTTTTTCATTGAAAGTATAGGTGATTCTTGAAATAAATGAATTGCTTTCCAACAACATGCTTTTCGTGCAAAGTGGGAGCAATTATTTTAGTAGGGTTTGGAATTTTTTTTAATCTGTATTATCTCATCAGTGATACTCTCAAGGCTGTGGGAATACTTTTTAATATTGCATGTGATAATTTTTTTTTTGTTCCTTTAATCTGTAGATTCTGTAATTTCTTGACCTAGATGCCTACTTAATGAACTGAAAAATAAAAGTACTTAAGTATGTAGAGGTCTTCATCAGTATATCTCAAATGTTTTACAGTGGAAATAAGTACCATTTGACAGGTGATGAAACCTGGGAATGGTAGCAAAATAAATCACCTGAATGTGCTCATTAGATCAGTTGAAAGTCTGGGAATAAAACACAGTTTTCCTGCACCATTCTCTTGTTTTCTTTCCAATAAAAAAAAATCTCCTTGTGAAGCCATTTTTTTCCTAAAATTTCATTTTTTTTTCTGAAAAGAATATCTGGCAGTTACTAAAAATAGTAACTAGTAGCATATGTGTGCACATATAGTGTTACATATAGTGCTTGCCTGCTCATCGCTCTTTGCAAACACTAATTATTCTAATTATCTGCAAGGTTAATATAGTTATCTGCAAGGTTATATTTTTTATATGTTTTAAGTATCATTAATATTCCTAATTATCTCCAATCTTAATATAATTTTAAAATCCAATCAAAGCTGTCTCTTCTGCAATGACAACATCAATCTTTATAGTTTAAAAGAATGTAAAAATAAAATAAGGAGGCTTGATTTATTGTGTAAAGTGAGATTTATCTCTTTTTCTATAAAACTTGGTTTTAGTTTGGTTTTGGTTTTATTGTCATTTGGGGTTTTTTTTTTTTAAAAGATTCAGTAGAGGTCTCAGTTCCTTTTTGAAAAAGCTGTAAAACTGGTTAATCCTGGTCTCCAGCACAGATCAAAGGAAGTCATCCTGACGTGGGATTAAACTTTTATTTCCATCCTAACATAAATGCTCCATATGAATAGATTGTATTTATTTCAGCTGAAATGGAATATTTCCACTGTATATATCTTCTTGATCCATCACTGGATTATATTTGCGTTTCCTGTCGGTGGTGTTGTCCTGCTGACATGGTCAATTACAGCTTGATATATATATATACAGGCCTCTCCTCCTCTGATTTTTTTTTAATATAAACTGAACTTGCACGCTGAAGTGTTATAGCTGTCCCTTTTCCATACGTTAATCCTGAAGATCATTCAGTTCTGTGTGAGAGTGACCCTCCTGTGTGTTGCTGAACACCCCCTGCCTTGACATTCACAAATTCCACTTCCTTTTTTTCATGTCTGGGAAAATGCTAAATAAGATCAGTCTTGGGACTGATTGTTGAAGAACACCAGCAACAACCTTGTTTACATTGCATAGTTCCCTTTTCGTTATAACCTAGCTACATCTCTGACTGCTTTCAAATTCATGTACTACTCACCCTGCTGTCCCTATAGGAAACTGGATGAATTTGATATAAATATGGAGAAAATGTGAGACTGAGAAGATGAGGTGTTAACAGTTCACCAGGACCAGATGCCATTCACCAAAGGGTACTGAAGAGACTTGACTGTGACATGTGAAATTACTGAGCTGCTGGCCAAGATGAGTAACATTTTATTTCAGATGGCCACTGTGCAGATTGCCAGTACGGCTCCCATCTACAAAAAGGGCTTAAATGGCCATCCTGGAAACTAGAGACCGGTAAGTCTGACTTGTATCCATGATACAATGGTAGAGCCTGTGATAAAGGATAAGATCAATGAAAAGATGGCCACTTGTTTGTGGGAGAGGGGTGAGCATGGCTTCAGTAAAGGGAAATTCAGCTAGGACTTTGAATGTGTATGTGGTCCATTCCAACCCAAACCGTTCTATGGTGTGTGAAGGAGGGAAGGGGATGCCATGGACATAAGTTGATTGGACTTTCAGTAAGACTCTGTGGTTGCACACCAAAAACTAGAAGTTAAATTGTTGTGGAATTGGAAGAAAGCCACTTTCATGGGTTAAGGGGCAGGAAGGGGTCTAATAGTCAATATTGAAGCTGGAGAAGATTCATGGAGATTCACACTGGGTTTTATATTGGGGCAAGTTTTGATCAGTACCATCTTCAGTGATGCGAAGAACCGCTCAAACAGTTAAATTCCTGATCTTATGGATGATCATGTTGAGCATTTTTTTGTGTTGTGTTTTTGTTTTTGGTTTTTTTTTTTTGTTTTGAGTGGTCAAATGCTGTGGTAGTGTTGGGGAACTGCAGAAGGAGCTTCCCAAAACTGAGTGGGCAAAAAGGCAACAGATAGCTTTAGTGTAGAAAAATGTATAAGTAGTGCATTGAGGGGAAGAATAATCCACACCAGGCCTACATGTTTCTGAACTTGGAAATGCCAGTTACACCTCAGGAACATCACACCATGACAAAGTGGGTTTGCTATTTGCCAAACCTCGTGACATTAAAACTACAGTGGATTCAAAACTTATAGGATGTGAGTGATGGATAAAGAAAGTGTTCCTGACACAGCAAGTAGGGAAGTTGTGAAACTGCCCACTCACAATGGGAAGGGAGACCGCAGAAGATGGCTGTTCTCATATGTGCTCCCTCAATACTCCTTTCCCATTGCTGCTGCTGGGGACAGAACATGAGGCTAAATGGCCCAGTGGTCTGAATCACTGGGACATTTTTCTTGTTCTGCCACAAGTGATCTGTTGGGTTTATGCAAAAATCTTCCCACTGACTCAGTGACTTTTATTGCTGCTCACAATTATGGAGTGCAGATCATCTAGTTCTCCAAATTCAAGCGTAATCCTCTGCTTCGATTACTCTAAGAGCTGGTCCTCTTGTTCGTGTCTCCTGCCCTCATGTTCTGTATCCTCTGCTATTGAAAATTTAGTCCAAGTAGGTTTTGGACCGTATCTTAAACTTAAACACCATCCTCCCAGACGTTTTTTTAATGACTGATTAAAATAATCCATTTTCTACCTCTTCCAGCAGCCACTAAGCCTTGCTGTTATTCGTTCTTTTTTTTTCATTAATTTCTATGTGGTAGGTTCAGTTACTGAGATGACTGCATTTGTGACTCTTTCAGTAGAACTCTGTTCTTCGCATGTAACTTCAAATTTGTGTTTAAGATCAATTTGCTACAGCGCAATTTTGATGATCTTCTGTGTGAACATTAGACTTGAGGCATGCTATGAGCAGCCCAGAAGTAGGAGTACGTTTATTATGGAAAGTTGAGCATAAGTATGAGCCTTCACAGATCATATTTCTGTGTTCCACTCAATCAGTTACTTAAATGCCTAACGTAGGCTATGGCTTGTTATTTTGGCTTTAAAGCTACTTACATTGTATACACTTATGCGGGAATTTTCTTTCTAAGATCCTAATGGAATGGGAAAGAGCTAGAGAAAAGCTCTAAGGGACTGGAGGATCTTTCAAAGGATTATTTCCAAGAGCAAACATCAGGGCTTTATTTTTTTTATATTTTACTTCCATGTTTTAAGAAATTAAATGTAGCAACGCATACTGTAGACATCCACTATAATTTCTTGAAGTTTTACATTTCATCATTTGACTTTTGTCTTGCACTATCAACTTGACTTAAGATAAAACATATTTTGTGTGTTGTTTAAAATATTATAGTTCAGTCTTTGTCATGAATTTCACTACCAAAGGATGGATAGTGGAGGGTTTGGTATGGAACAACACAATACCATTTTTGTATTGTATTAAAACACTGGCTTTTTTGTTTCCTTTAGTTCAGTATTTTAATATATACTCTTTCTAAAAAAATGCCATAAGCAGTAGTTTGATAAGATGCATGAATGAAATTCTCTGTGTAATCCATCTAGTGTTTTGTGGTTGCACTACACAATTTGGTAGGATACCAAATCAATTAATAAAAGTCTAATAGTTAACATACTGGCACCAGCAGGCAATTATTTCAAGTGTGACTTTTTTTTTGATCCCTAAAAATTTTTCATTGCTCGAATGCAATTTACAATAATAGTATAATGAAAAAAATGATAAAAATATGCATTTAATATATGTGAGTATGGTTTGAAAAAACCTGATGTGATCTATAGACAAAGCTTATGTTCTTGATTGGGGAAGGGGAGGAAATTCAAGTCTGAGGGTATTTCAGAATATGTTGTATTGCTTTTAATAGTAAAATAAGATGAATGAGTTCCTGGGTTTTAGGAGAGTAATAGAGCACAAATCATGTAAACACCTTCATAGAAGTCTCACCAATGTCACCTGTGCTTCTACTCTTGAAAGTCTTTATCAAAGTATCTACTCATGATGACTCCTTCAGAATAGCAGGGTGAGGCACAGACTTATAGAATCATAGAATCATAGAATGGTTAGAGTTGGACTACTGCTGGGATATATCACAAACTATTGAATCAAACCAGAGAACATAATGATTGCCTCTTAAGTAACTGCAAATCATATGAGGAAAGGGAATTATTTTTGAAAGGCCTCAATTTTATAGAATCATAGAATGGTTAGGGTTGGAAGGGACCTTCAAAGGTCATCTAGTCCAACCCCCCTCCAAGGAGCAGGGACATCCACCACTAGATCAGGTTGCTCAGAGCCCCATCCAACCTGGCCTTGAATGTTTCCAGGGATGGGGCATCCACCACCTCTCTGGGCAACCTATTCCAGCGTTCTACAACTCTCATGGTGAAAAATTTTTTCCTAATGTCCAATCTAAATCTACCCCCCTCTATTTTAAAACCATTACCCCTAGTCCTGTCACAACAGGCCCTACTGAACAGTCTCTCCCCATCTTTCTTGTAGGCCCCCTTGAGGTACTGGAGGACCGCTATCAGGTCTCCCCGGAGCCTCCTCTTCTCCAGGCTGAATAGCCCCAACTCTCTCAGCCTGTCCTCATAGGAGAGGTGCTCCATCCCTCTTATCATCTTTGTGGCC
>JAAGAY010028867.1:0-27916 GCA_011801015.1 Ardeotis arabs | reverse complement strand
TAAATGCAAATAAGATACTAGGTTACTAATGATAGGAGAGGTGCTGGTAAGTGTGCTGGAAGCTAACCTGATAAATGCACTCAGTAATGAGGATTCTACTGCCAAATGCTGAACCCTGTGGCTATGATCCAGCAAAGTGCTGACAGCAGTGGTAGTAGTCATGCGCTTTAAGTTACATTTTTTCCTGATATCCAATCTAAATCTACCCCCCTCTATTTTAAAACCATTACCCCTTGTCCTATCACAACAGGCCCTACTGAACAGCCTCTCCCCATCTTTCTTGTAGGTCCCCTTGAGGTGCTGGAAGACTGCTATCAGGTCTCCCCGGAGCCTCCTCTTCTCCAGGCTGAACAGCCCCAACTCTCTCAGCCTTTCTTCATAGGAGAGGTGCTCCATCCCTCTTATCATCTTTGTGGCCCTCCTCTGGACCTTCTCCAGCTGGTCCATGTCCTTCTTATGCTAGGGGCTCCAGAACTGGACACAGATTGCCACGACCCATGTGCAGGACCTTGCCTGGTTGAACTGCATGAGGTTGGCACGGGCCCACCTCTCCAGCCTGTCCAGGTCCCTCTGGATGGCATCCCTCCCCTCCAGCGTGTCGACGGCACCACACAGCTTGGTGTCGTCGGCAAACTTGCTGAGGGTGCACTCTATCCCACTGTCCATGTCGCTGACAAAGATGTTGAACAGGGCCGGGCCCAACACGGACCCTTGAGGGACGCCACTCGTGATGGGTCTCCACTT
Source organism: Ardeotis arabs (assembly GCA_011801015.1). Taxonomy (NCBI): domain Eukaryota; kingdom Metazoa; phylum Chordata; class Aves; order Otidiformes; family Otididae; genus Ardeotis; species Ardeotis arabs. Next base: position 27,172 of record JAAGAY010028867.1, on the reverse strand, counting down.
GGACATCGAGCTGTTGACCACCACTCTCTGAGTGCGGCCATCCAGCCAGCTCCTTATCCACCGCGTGGTCCATCCATCAAACCCATGCCTCTCTAGTTTAGAGAGAAGGATGTAGTGCGGGACAGTGTCAAAAGCTTTACACAAGTCCAGGTAGATGACATCTGTTGCTTGTCCCTTGTCCACTGATGCTGTCACCCTGTCATAAAAGGCCACCAAGTTGGTCAGGCATGATCTGCCCTTGGTGAAGGGCAGATCCATTATGTTCCATTTAAGCTCCTTGAAAGCCCCTTAGGAAGATTTTTGTTTTGTGCCTGGAAGGTTGCGTGATCTCCCACAACGAGGTGGGCGTGGCTGTTCAGGTAAGCCTTGCAGGGAGCGCCTGGGGTCCTCTTCCCCTCCTGCTCCTGGCCCTGACCCTCCCCTCGCATCTCCCCTAGAAGAGTTGGAGGAGACACAGTGACATACGTTTCTAAAAGGCTGACTTTCAGCCTTGACAGATGGGCAGTAAATCGTAAATTCTGCTCGTGTTCAGTTTTGCAGGGGCTGTCATTCCAGTGAAGGCAGTTAAAACTGTCAACACCTAACAGTGCTTGAGGATAATGAATGTAATATAAACCTGAGAAGCCCATGAACAGCGCTGGCTTCCCACATAGCAGATGAAACCCACTGGGTCTCTGCATTTCAAGAAAGCCTCTTAAATCCTATTCAGGCATTCATAATAGTACAGTGCTTATGTAAAAAAATTCTACTTGTTCAAAGAAGCATGTTAACAAAAAGTTAAAAGTATTTAAGCATCCTATGTTTAATGTGTTCTCAAACCACTCCAGTATGTTGACAGCTGGTTATTAATGACAGTCCCATGGGTAAATACACCATGATAATGCGGCACATAATTTTATGTAACTAATTTGCACATTTTTCGGTGCATGCTTAGTGTTTCCGTGGTGGATTTTGTTAATAAAATATGATACAGTGGATTTCTGTATTCTTCACTAGCTTAGCTGCTTTTAGTTGAGTGTAACATAGAAGTGAATTTCATTATCAGTTAGTAATGTTTGTGATACTTATTTTTCTAGAAGAAAACAACTTTGTATTTAAGTCACTTTCCTTTTTTTGAAGGAAGGTAGGAGGAATGAGCCCTTGATAAGGCTCTTTCAGAAAGACTAAAAGCAGGAAACTTAATGATGGAAGAGGCTGGCTTTCAAAATCCTTTGAAATGAAATAAAATACAGAGTATTGTAGTACAGAGTAATCCCTAAGGAAAGTAATTAAATGGAGAAATGATCATGAAATGTGTGAAATAATTGCTGACAGAAATTGCATACAGAAATAATTTGGGGGTTTTTTTGTCAGTGTGTGTGGCTTTAACTAGAGTAGAGTATTGTTTGAAGACACTTAGAGCTGCCACTAGCCATGGAGCATTCTGTGTGATTTTGCTTTTATTTGACTATTGGAATTTAAGTGGCTTGGGCTTTTTAATTACATGACCCTGTATGATAGCAGGGATTTGCAGTGATAACATGATTTCTGTTGTAGAAATCACATGGATGCTCTAGAAGTGTTGGGTAATTATTATTGCAAACGCTGGTCCATATGCATATCCGGACATGCACATGATATTTACAGAACTGTAAGATGATAGTTTCTGCCAAGAATCCATTTTACTGTGTAATCCTCAGACATTTCCATCACTTTGAGAGCTTTGCTCTTTGTTGTCCATCCTCAAGCTGGAGAGTATTTAGTATATTATTAGTTAAAACAGTAAAGCCAAGTTTGGCAACAGGATGAAAATTGAAATTCGTCAGTAGCACATTTGAACCTATTTGCTGAGCTTGCAATGCTCTTGGTAAGTCGTGTTGTTGTGGGAACAAATGAAAAAAAAAAAAGAAAAAAATGAAGCTGGGGAGAACTTACAGCAGCTATGAAGGCAATAATCCACTTCAGAAAAGAATTCTACTTTCAACTTCCTGACATAGCAAAGGTGTCCAAGTTAAATCTACATGGGGAAAGGAGCTCAGCTCTCCTCTCCCCAAGTTACTGTTTGAGGGCAGAAAGGTGATAGTTACTGTGCCCTAAATAGCTAAACACCATACAACAACCTGACTGATATTTTCCCGTAGTCCTTCTGTGGAAGCTGATCATTGCTACTTCTGTTTTTCTCTTTAATGCTATTTCTACAGAAAGACAAGACACTTGTTTTTGTAAAATTACAGGCATTTGATTAAAAAAAAAAATTGTGGCCTTGTGTGATGGAAGCTGTACAGTGGAGCTTTGACTTTATTTTTAGCTACTATCAAAGCATTTGCTTAGAATTACAGATGCCTGTGCTAAGCGATTCCAGGAAATAATGCAACATTTCCATGTAAAACTCTGCAAAATCCTCGGTGCAATTTTCAACTATTACTCACATATAAAATGATTTGTTTACAATTTGTATTATTTACTCATTTGTAATGTTGAAACGTTGGTTTCTAACAGTTGGTTAGGAGGAGGGATGCATTGGCTTTTGGAAACTTGGAAGCAACCTGGTGAAATACACCATTGTGGGAATGAATATAGGTAGTGAAGGATACAGATAAAATTGCGCACTAATAGAACTGATACACTGAGCAATGAACTGGCTTTGTAGAATAGAGGTGTATAAACCCTAAACACTAATGACGTTAGCTTTGTTTTATACAACTGAGCTGTTCCACTCAAAGAAACAGTACTTCTCACTCATGTCCGAAGTTAAGGAAATGTTCAATTGCTTGAAGTGTTAATCCCATGGAGGTTGTTTTCTGGAATGGGAGCTAGTATAAAACTGTAACTATTACATTTTTGCATATCCTACAAGAAAGACAATGCTTTTCTGAAGAGAAAGTAAGTTTTGACCAAGAGTTTGGATGAGTGTGGTTTTTTATTCTTTGGGTTTTTTGGGGAGGTGGTTGGTTGGGTTTAGTTTGGGGTTTTTTGGGGTTTTTCTTTTTTTTCCTCTTTGCGTGTTTTTATATTCGTCTTGTGAGCATCTGTTTAATGTGTTGCACATGCTTTACTGACTTTTTTTCATTCATGCTTCAGGCATCTTCACTTTTGTTGTGGAGTGCGATACCAAACTGCACAATATTAATTAATTCAATTTTTTTCCAAATTTGTCCTGGGCCAATAGCTGTATGCCATAATCATTGATCAGCTCAAGTTATGGAACAGTGTATCTTATATGTTTGATAAATGTATACATTTAATTTAACACCTGTTTCTGCAGTTCTTAAAGTACTACAGGGCTGCAGTGGATAGTGCACATCAATGTATAGTACAGAATCAGGCCAGTAGTAATTTTTCTCACTGAAAAGTGGTGTTGAGGGTCATACAGATAAACAAGTCAACCAGCTGAGGAGAAAAAAAACAAAGTTGGACTCTTCAACTAGTTTCTCAAGTAATCACCCCTGAATTTCTCAGGAGATTAAATATCAAAAGGCAAATTAAGTAAAGTGAATTAAAAAAAGGATTATTTCTGTAACTTACAGCTTTGGGAAGAGTTCAAAATTTTATATCATTTCTGATCAGAATTAAATGGGTTAAACTCTGCATTTAGATCTGGTTTCTACTTTCCAGCTAGTTCTGCCAAAAAGTCATTCCACTGGAATATTAGGAAGGAAATAAACCTTTAAACATAATTTAAGTCCGGAAAAATCTTTTATGGTTGTATTTTGTATCATGACTTCTATAAAAATGACTGCATTTGTTGTTTCAAAAATGAAAGTCTTTCAAATACACACAGGATAAAGTAGTACATCCCAGGGATCAAATGTCAGGCATGTCACTGAAATGGTTCTAAGTGTTTAACTTTCTTATCAACTACTTCATATACTAGTGGCTTAATTCAGTAAAAAGCTCTAACAATATAGAAATCTGCCCAGTCCCTGAAATATCAATCTGGACCTTGTTCAGCAATGCAAATGCTTATATATGAGTGTGTGGGGTCTTCAGTTTTACCTAAGTATTGTCCTAAAGGTATTTCCCTGTTGGATTTTTTTTTTTGAGGAGGGAACTGTAACTGAAGCAGTTTAAATTCTTTTCAGATAGCGTAAATGTTATTTTTTTCCTTTCTGTCTCTTAAAGCTATTGTTGCAGTAGAGCTATACTTGATGCCATTATTTCCCTTGAATAACAACTTATCCTTCAAGTATTTACCAATTCAATATATAAGCTGCTACTCATAAGAATAAGGACCTTGCAACTTCGTCCTCCTAGCGAAACCAACACATGTAAGAAGCGCAGCTTTTCATATAGTTTGAGTAACTGTTTAGGCTTATGACTTGTGGAGTTCCATAGCTTATTGTTTTTTATTCTTGCAAGATGACAAATTATTCCAATGGTGGCAGCAATTCTCCCTTCACTGTTCCTTGGAAAGAACCTGCATGCTTTGGGCAGCTCTCTGACCTTCTGTATATTCAGTGAACGGGGAGACACATTGCATGTAGAAATTTGGTTTCCAAATTTTGGACAATGAGGACACTTTGAAAGAAAAAATATTCGGTGGTTGTTGTTGTTGTTTCCTTGTGAATATTCATTGGATGGCCAGTCCGAGCAAATCCTGCTTGTGACTAAGTGTAAGCAAAGCAGGTGTATGCTGCTGGGAATAGTCTGCGGCTATGTGCCAGCTCTAGCCAACAGTGATGTGTGGGAGGCCTGATGCTTATTAATAAAAGGTCTAATTTTGCCAAATGTTGAAATTAACATTTAAAAAGTGAACCACAGGCACGTAAATGGTTGAAACCTGTCCTTCTAGAGTCAAATATAGATGACAGAGGCCTCACAGTCCATTGTGAAACTAAAAAAAAAAAATTAAATGTCTTTTTTAAACTAGCTGATTTGCCTGTGCAGGGAGGGGATCATCTGGGACATACAAAGAGGGTAAAACTACAGTTCCCAGTTTTACAACTGAAACAATCTTCCAATAATTCTGCTGAACCTATCATAATTAAATTATTTTTTTTTAACTGAAGGTAAACTAAAATACTTTAAACCAAAATGGTAATTCCCTTTTAAAAAAAAGTTTTATGAATTTCTATCTCTTGAGCTATAGCTACAGTCAGTCTCATGAAACACTGAAATGTTACTGCCATTCCTTAATTCTTATAATTAGGAAGAAGGAGAAATAAAGACAGAACATCTAAGCATCTGCCTTAATAGTAGTTTCCTCATTTTGTTTTATTTAACATGATGCAGTTTTACCTACTTTGGCATGCCCCCTAATAGTTAGAATTTTGTTTCAAAAGTTATTATGAGATGACACATTACCAGGCTTTCAATTCCATAGCTCCATGTTACATTTTATGAAACCATATGCATCTGTGAATATTTCCCTCCCAATCTGGTGCCAAAAGGCTCACTAAATCAAAACTGAAAAATGCCAAAAATCTAAAACCCCCAAAATACCAGAATTTAGAAAATAAAATCTAAATATTTTCCAACACCTGAAGAGTCTGTGCCCTGGGAAAAAATGTATTCTATCAGCCTTCTGAATGGAAGGGGTAGGGATCAAGGGGAGAAGAGCTTGGAGAGTTCATCTAAAAGCTCCAGAAATTAGAAGTATCAGAGGCAATAAGCAAAATGACAAAACCTAAAGTATTCTCCATAGAGCGTGTGTTAAGGAAGGGGAGAAAATAGCTATGCATTCAATAAATTTGAACATGTCCTTAAAACTATATAAATTTATTTTTCTGTCTACTCAGATTACTGTTAATCGGACTAGAAAATTAAAGTAAATTAGAAATAAATTCAGTCTCATTAAAATATTTGGTTTTGTGCCACTTCCTTTTCCATCCCCTTCCAGTGTATGGAACAGACAAGAGGAGAAAATCTGTTTGTAGAAACAAGTTGAATCACTCAATGATAAATTCTAAAGAGTGCATGTTACAATTACTGAGATGAGCATTTAAGCAAAAAGAGCTGAAACTTAGTGCAGAGCATTTTGCATGAGTTTAACCTGTTAATGTTTTTGAAATGCATGCATTAGATGTAATTGATTTTAAGTGATACGTCTGGAGTTTGCATCTCTACACCTTTCTGCTTCCATCCAGAAAATTCTTCCGCTAGAATGGATGCTCTAATTTTACATAACCTAGATTAATCTTGCTTGTTGCATATGAGCCATAATAAGTATGTCCTTTACTAGCTAGACGAAATTCAAATTTTTCAATTAAATTTATGAATTCAGTTTCTAAAACAAGTAACTTCTATAAATACCATATACTAATCCCTTGGTCATATTAGTTGATCAGAATTTGACTGGTTTATGAATTGCAAGCATAAAATTAAACCAACTCTTAAAATTCTTAGGTCTATCCATGAGAGGAGTACTCATTACCTTGATGATTGTTAACAGAGATTTACAAATCATGTTACTTGACATATATATTTTTTTTTAAATATGATGATTTTAGAGAAAAATAACGTTTTGCAGAATGCACTGGTTTACATAATCTTGTGTCAGGGAGATAATTTAAGGTCTGCCCTCATACAAGTCAAAGCGCAGTCAACTATTATGCTACTATATATATATAATATGTATTCTACTCACTGAAGAAAGTTAATTGTGAAGGAGAAGCCTTGAACAAATTGTAAATGTGATTATCAATCATTTTGCAGGTTGCCTAGGGGCAGTATGCATTTCTGTAATTAAGGGTGCACATTTAACCAGCACAAACAGCAAAAAAAAAAATGTAGCACTGTCTTAATACTGTATTTGCGAAGCTGTGTCCATTTCTTTCCTGAACTGGACTACATATGTAAAGTTATGGTATCAAAATAAAATATCAAATAATTGTTGCTTCATTATTTTCTGTGAAAAAAAAAAAACTAAGGTAATGGAAACACTTTTTTTTTTTCCAAAAAACTTTTCAATGTAATGTTGTGTATATATATTAGGGAAAAGATTATAGTCACTATAATCTTCTGGAGAAGAAAATATTACTTTTGTTCAGATGTTAGCATACAACATTTAAACTTCTAATAGTTTAACTGAGCGGGGGAGGGGAAGACTTTCAAGAACAATCCTTGCATCTCTTTACCCATGTTTTGAATGACATAAAATGGTATTTATATGTCTTGGTTTGCTGTGGTCTGTTTTTGATTAACCTGGGACAAATTTTCCAATTTTGAGATTAACTCAACCACTGGGGAGGATGGACCTGGTGGTGGTAGGCAGGACGGGCTTTGCAATCCTGTGCTGCATCAGGGGCTGCTCTGTGCAGGTGTTGCAGGTGCCTTTCTGCTTTTCCATTTCCACCTTTCTATGTTGTGTAATCTCTTATGTAAAGTAACTTAATCTGTTGAGTTTTTTCCCTCTATGTTGTTCGTGATGCATGTAATTCAGTAATCTAAAAAAAAAATGTGCATGACTGTGAACTTGAAAGTAGAGTTTGGTTAAAAAAAAAAAAAAAAATTGCCATGGAATATTCCATGGGGTTTTACCTTCCTGAAGATCTTTGTCCTCTCACTTTGAAAGGAAACTTGTGTGTTGGAGGTTCAGCCATCCAATGTTTATCATTAAAGACACCAGCTCTTACAAGGCAATTGTGTAGCACAATTGGTATAATTAGATCTTTTCTCAGGCTCCTGGTGTATGTTAAGAACAGTTAAATTGGATTGTCTTGTGTTATTGTAGCTCATCCCTGTGTCTCACTGATCAATTTATGTGGCATGGATACTTACACTTTCCTCTTCCATCATTTTACCTTGCCCTTTTAGTTTCTCTACTTATTATTACATTGTTAATTGTATCTTTTCCCTCAATTGATCCAGAAGTAATTTCTGTATTTGCTGTCTCTGAAGATTTTATTCAGGCTTGTAAGTTTTAATACCAAGTCGTGTCTGTTTCAATGGATATAACATACAACTGTAATATTGCAAATATGTTCAGAAACACTCTAGTGGGTGTCTCTAATGCTGTATTCCCTCGAATAAACTCATCATAGTTCTTTGTTTTCTTTTATTTTAAAAATAAGAGCAAATTTAATAGAAAACTGAAAACAAAATTGTGTAGTTGAACTTAAATCCATCCAAAAAAAAGCAGGATGCAGTTGAACGTGACAACTGCAGTTGCATACAGTATCCTTCCGAATGATGCTAAAAACAGTGGCTGAATATTTTCTACTTAAACCGATAAGAAAGTCTTTCCTACTTTAATCCTCCCCTTCTTGTGTACAGACAAAAATGTGTACAGACAAAAACGTCAAGTGAAGAAAATCTAGTTGAACAATCACCTAGACTCTGAAAACCTTGTATTTTACTGCTTTTTGAACTGTATACTACATTTAAAAATTGAGGCAAAAACTTTGATTAACAGGGCTTTTTTATATAACAAAAAAGAATAAATGGAATGTCATGTCAAGCTGCAGCACAAAATGAATATAATGTGCATAGATGTATATTTAAAATATATGTTTAAAATTGAAGTTAATTTAAAATTCTCTTGTGCTGTGTACAAATAGTCCAGAACAGAGAGACCCTTGAGATCACTACAGCAATATTGAGTAAATTATTGCACAAATGGAATGCATCAAACTACTAGGTCTATTAAATAGATTATATTTCAAGAGAATCTGTGCACTTGTCAGCCCTCTACTATGTAAAGCATTCTGCAATGCAGCTATTTGCTGCACAACAGTCTGTGGTCTCTTCTTTCTCACAATATTTCAAAATATTCAAGTCTACCACTTGTCAAAATATATTAGTTGGCATTTGCCTTTGTTAAGACTTCAGAATCCTGGCAAGTTTAAGGTTTTGTTGACAATAATTATTAGGGAAGCTTGCAGAATAATTAATATTTTATTTCATGTTGTATTATGTTGCTTTACACGTTGTGTTGCTTAATAGTTAAATCTGAGTTTTCTTTAGTGAAAACCAGATTGTTTCAGTGAAGTTAATAAGGAATGTTAATTTAGAAAATGAAAAGATCTGTTAAATGATTTAGTATGGTAGTGTCATGATTTGCTTGAGATCAACAATTGCTTGGGAATAAAACAGCTACTTAATGACTGCATCTGTTTAATAAGAGTGGATACATTAGAAGTGAGATACAGCTCATCAAGTTTTACTGTTTTAAATTTCTCTAACAGAACCTGAAAAATAAAAAAATTATTTCTCCCTTTTTCTTGATCCGCATTGTTGAAAATGAATGTACTCTGTAGTAGAAAATACTGTTTTGAGAGAGCGAGCTAGCAGTTTGCAAATGAGTTTCATTGGGAATTTGGGGACAAAAATGCATGTGTGTACACTTAGAAGGATAGAGTAGTGCATAGTTACATGCTTATGACTTATGCTGACTGTAACTTGCTCTTCCTGAGGCTATTTCCAAAATTTCTTCTTTTCAGAATCAGGGGAAGGAGTATAATGTTGGCTAAGTTTTAAAATAGAAGCACTTTTGGCTATTTTTAAAGGGCGAAGATTTCCTAGCAGGCCTTGTTCTTTGCTTTTCTTGTTGTTATTTAAATTTCCTATGTAGCACAATGCTGATGAGTGTGGAGAAGAACCCACCTTATGCGTATAGTGTTATGGAGGGGGAAGCGTTTGAAATCCTGACTGCTGAAGTAACATGAACTGAATGAGGTGGTGCAAAGGAATAGGCTTTCTGGACCTGCATGGACCCGCATCCAGGTAGCACCAGGCTGTGTCTCATGCTGTGAGCCGTGCTCTGGGAAGTCTGGCACGTGGTCTGTACCAGAGTTACTCTGCTCAGTAGATTTCAGTGCCCAGAAATCCTCAGACTGTTTTGAACTGGAGCTGCTCCGGTAGCTAGAGTTATTCGGAGCATGACCCCAAAAGAATCTGTGTTTAGTGACATAAGTGCAACACACATAGGTTTTTAATGGATGGTGTGTGCTTTGGGTACCTGAAAAGCTTCCTGAAACTGATATGGTCCAGGTCAAGCTTGGTTGTTTGGCAGGTCTAGAAAAGCGAGAGTGTAATACGGAGAACAGTGTGTAAACATGTTTAGCTGTAGAAGGCATGGTTTTCCTAAGCTCCTCTGTGCTGAACTTCATTTGAACAATGTTTTCCTAATAGTAATTTTCAATATTCCTATTAAAACATTTATTGAGAAACTGTTTGTTCATCTAACCTTCTTATGCCAGATTACACTGTTCCTGCTTTTCCCTTTGCGTGCATAGGTGAAGCAAGGGACTATCAACAGTAAGATTAAAAGTTTTTAACCCCCAGGTTACAAGTTCAGCTTTGTCCTATGTCAGTACTGGTACAGTCACATTTGAGGAACTGTATGTGACGTAGATGTGGGATCTCAGTTACATTTTCAGTAGCCTTCATCCATAGAACAAAAGAAATTTAATTTCTCTTCACAGCCTAGGCGTGATCCCACTGCACTAGGATGGACCTAGTTTAAAAATGTGCATCGTTCATCTACACTCTCTCTTTTCCCTGGAAAAGTAGGCTGTTTTTAAAACTGCACAACTCCCATCTTTTTTATGTACTAAATTCATATTATAAAAGATTTTATAAGAATGGCAAACTCTTTACTTCCTCAGTTGTGACATTTGCTTATGACTCTAATGTTAAACCAGGTCAGCAGATGCGATTTCCCATCAGTGCATGACTTCTAAATTAGTAGTGCATTGCTACTAAAATTTCACAAACAGAAGTCACTTATAATGTGATTTATAAGTGTGTAATAAGCATACTGATTGGTTTGATTTTATTTCTAGGGGTGAAGCAGAGCAGAGAGCTACAGACCTTTGCTGAAAAATCCCTGAGTTCTTGTCTTGTGTGTGCTAAAGGAATAAGGGGAAGTGAGGGAAGAAAAGTTGGGTTATGATGAAGGTAGTGGTGTTTGGTTACCCTTGATTATGTTTAGTTTGGCAGTGTTGCAAATGTAGACTTGTGATGTGATATATGGTTTTCCACTTTCTGTTGCATAGTGTACTACATGTTTTCCTTGGAGCTGATAGAGAAAAGTAAATGTCATAGGATACACTGGGCATACTGGTGTTTAAGTGCACCCTCCTCCCTCTGCAAAACACGTTATGCAAAATGAGAACAAGTTGTTAAAAGTTCTGTGTGCTTTCCTTATGTTTCAAGTGTAAAAAAGGAAAATACTTTTTTTTTGTGGGTTTTTTGAGTGCTTTTTAATAGATACATACAGAATAGAAACTGCAGCAGATGTTTTGGCAGATGTCACAGGGGACCTCTGGAGGGAATGGCTGTTCTATGCACCAACAACATTAGAAAACTACCAAAAGGAGGGAGGCGGGGGGGAATCTAGAGTTGCATAGTCTGAGGACCAGTGAGCTAGAACTCAAAGGCTTTGAGATTGTTATTAAGAGTGGCAGGTTCTACTTTTATTCTTGCATCAGAACACAAATTCAGAAACTTTTGTTACAAACTGTAGTCCCCCTTCTTTGGCAGCTAAGAAATGTTGGTGACAACTGCAGTGGCCCTCTGCCAGTTCTTGTGCAAAGTTCTCCATCTCCAAGACGAGCATGGGAAGCAAATCCCCCTGCCTTGTGAAGAGTAACTTTACTCAGGCCAGTGCAGAGATGTGCTTCATGGAGGAGCTGCCAGAAGGAAATCCAACGCACCTATCTGGAAACTCATTTTCTGGGCTAGTGAAAACTGCAGAGGTGAGGATGAAGAAGAATAGAGATTAAAAGCAACTTTACAAAAACATAGAGTGAGATATTAACTATAGAGTCTTGCCACACAGTTAAGTGGTACCAGTTGCAGCATTTAGTTAGCTCTAAATTGAGACTAATTTAACTTCACAGCAAGGAAGAATTGCAGCAGCCTTTGCATCTTGTCTAGCAGTGCCTTGCTCAGGAAACTGCTTTCCTATCATCCTCTCCTGTTTTATTTTTATTTCTTTAAGTGAAAGCACATTTCCCAGTTCTAATAACCATAACAAGAAGGGGGGGGAAAAGTTGGAATTAAAATTAGATGATAGGCAACTCAGCTATCTTGATTTCATAAGGTGCGAAAAAATATGGTTTTTATGCACTACGTGAATATTGGCTCCAGCAGTCCTGAGTCAGCATGGTTATTTGTAGGGTGTTCAGGCCACGAATGCGACGTGCTCCATTCTGTAGATGCAGTTTTGTGGAAAATGTCGTCTTGCTAATGAATACAAACATATACTAAGAAGAAAAAGGAAGACCCCATTTCGCATGAGAATAAAAGCTTTTGTCAGTGGGGCTTTGTAGCTTTCAAATGTATCTGAATCTTCTGTCTGAATGACACAAAGCTACAGGGAAGATAAAGTGATGGGTCTTAGGAGTCAAGAAAACCTTTCAAAACGCAAACCAAGCCTTTGTCGTCTTAATTACCCAGAGTGGACTGTCGAAAGGAGTGGGATGATGGAGAGGGCAAAGGTAAGGAAAGCAGCTCATGATTTCTCATAGAGCTGAATTTGCCCAAATCTGCAGAGGCAGGAAACATACAGTTTTCCAGTTCATTAAAGGCAGCAAGCTGTCAGTCAGATGCTTATGAGCCAGCTCAGTTGAGAGAGGGCACATGCCTTGGTTGTTTACACAGAAATCCTATGCCTGCTGCAAGAACGCTTTCGCAGCCGCTGTTGGCAGCAGTTCTCATAGTGGCACATTGCTTTGCTTTCAGACGTGCTTCCTGGTTTGGACCTACTTTCCCATGTCATCACAAAGCAGCTCAGAGGGATACAGAGCACTCTAGATACTTCAGTATTTTGGAACTAAAATTTATGTGCTATATTTTGTCTGGGATTGACTATATGTGTCTATTGATTTGATCTGTGAGTTACTGCTTCTAAGAATAAATTATTGCAATAACTTATACTATGAAAATCTGGAGTACAGAAATAGAATGGTTTCTCTGCAAATCCATCCTTTTCCATGTTGCATGCTGCAATATGAAGAACAGTCATCATCCCACTTGAGAAGGAGAAAAGATTGCTGGGACAGGAGGAAGAGAGATTAAAATTTTAAGAGGATTTAAGAATTCCTGAGAAAATATGTTTTGCCTCGTGCTTTTCCGAAACATCAGAAGCACAAAATGAAGGGAAGATAAAAATCCTGGAATTAAACAGAGCAAAACAAAACCTAGAAACATGGAGCTTTTAAGCATGCACGAGATGTTCTGGTGGGTTGGGATTTTTTTGTCTGGGGTTTGTTTGCATGTGTGATTTGATAAGTATCTCTTGTCTCCAGGCAGTACAGAGCTGCATGAACAACACTGTGTATGCATGCAGAAAACACTCAAGAACTCTAACGAGAGGAGTGGAGCAGAACCTGGGATCATCCTGGGCTACCATTCCCAGAATGATGTGATGTCCTACAGAGATAGGATGAAATGGAAAACGACTGAGAGGGAAAGAAGTATTCTAAGGTGGCAACACTCACCAATCCCTTAGGATACAGCAAATTATCATTACTTAAGTGTCACAGCATTTAGAGTATAATATTTTGGTGCAAATATTATGGAAGATGTAGATGTATTATCCGCTATCTGAATGGAAACAAATGTTCTGCCGAATTCTCATTTGTAAAAATGTAAATGACTGGAATTATACTCAAAGATGCCTTCTGTTCCTCTTCATTATATCCTTTAGTAGCTCCTGAAAAAAAAAGTTTTGCTGATTCAAGGGCCTTGGAGGTGTTTGTTGCTATTTTCCCATGTACTGTAAATCTCATTATTTGTATTTCCAGCACCAAGCTGATTTGCAGATGTAGAGACTGAAATTTATGGCAAGAAGTAGAGGACTCCAGTGGGTTTAATACTGTCCATGGCTGAGATGAAATAAACCTAGAGCAACTGCATTTAAGTGCAATAGTTACTTCAGAACTTTTTTATTGTAATACCTTTTCTCTCCAATGTGTTTTCTTCTTTATTTTTATTACTACTTGTTTATCAAGAATCACAACTTGAGACCATTAAAAAGAGAATGCAGAATTAAATGTTGGATATTTGTGTCACTTATATGAACATTCGGTTTATTTCTAAAAACCAGCCTGTTGTGGTGACAGGTTTTCTGGATGAGTGGGTTTTTTTGTTTGTTTGTTGGTTTGTTTTTTGTAAGTAATGCACAGTTTAAAATATGTAAAGACAGACTCTTAGATGGTGGAGATTAATTAAAAAAGAATTATATTATACTGATATATATTTTCTTGATTTGATTTATAAGATCCCGTATAAGATACTCCATAATACAACATACTGCAGAATGATGGAAAATGCTGCTCTCTTTTAGGAAAGAGCCAATGCAGGCTGCTCTCCCCCTTGCAAATGAGAAGTGCAAGCATTAAAGAACCATAATGGCTACTTTCATGATAGTTTTATATTTTTATGCCTTTGTGATCTGAGGGTGGAGCAGGCAGTGAAAGTGTAGTTATACTTGATGTGCGTGTTCAATAAACCCCCTGAACAGTGGAGATGTGGATGTGTTTGTTTCTGGTGCAGTTTTATTTATTTTCCATTGACATATCTTGACAGAAAGTCCCATGGAAAGACCTGAGACTTTTGAGTAAGAATCCATTGCAGGGCAGTGATGTTCTTTCTAAAGCTTTATTTGTTGAAAACCTGGGATATGATATGTATAAAAAAGTGAAAATAAGGAAATATGTATTACTTTTTAGCAGGCCCAGAATTGTTGCTCAGAACACAGTCAGAGAATTCATGCCATCAGGAGGATGACATGAATGGGGGAGAAAGTACTTATGTCGTGAGGATAGCATCCTATGTCTTAATTCTGTTCTCCATGGTCTCTTTGGGAACCAAGGACTGTGTAATGCCAATGAGTACAGTTATGCTCCAAAAAAAAGTATCACATATGTAGCAGGTATGTGTAATAGATCTGCCACTAAATGGTTGTGAACAACAATATTACTAAGTCATCGCATGCTCATGCCAGAAAATCTCAGTTCTTTTCTCAGTAGGAGTGCTGGTCCACCAGTGGGCATAATTTAGCCCACTGGGCAGTGGAAGGTGTTTGCTGCAGAGGCCTATTTAGAGATCTGCACAAAAACCTGACTTGGTTTATCACCCTCACTCTTAACCACGAGGGAAATAGTGGATTGTGCAGTAAATCTCTTTTGCTGGGTGTGGTGAGGAGCTGTTGTGTTTTTCCATCTGCGCAAGGGACACATACTGGAGACTTTGATGCCACGTTCACCTTGGTGGTACGTATCCTCTTGATGGTGACTCTTAATTACTTCCTGACTAGATTTAGGACGCTGCCATCCACAGATCTTACTGGGAGTGCAGCAGCCCTTTATTTGTTCTTCTAGACCACCACAGCTGTGTTGCCATTTAAAAAAAAAAAAAAGGAAATTAGCTGAAAATTATGAGATTAATTCAGGTTCTTTCAGTTCTTCTGAAATTTATTTTTATCTGTTTTTGCTTTTGTACTTTTTGAGCTTTTCATCCAGCTACAAAAACACTTTAAAGAGTGGATGCTCATTGGATTGTCACTTAACCATATGCCTCAGGAAGAAAAAAAGAAGTGCTTATAGCAGTTCTGACAGTGCTGTAGAAGTTGGCAACATGCTCATGTCCTCTTTATGTTCTTGACGGAGAAGGCAGGCTGACTTTGACACTTAGATTTTGACACTCTAAATTATTTGGCTGACATGCATATTAAAAACAAAACCAAGAAAAAACCACAACCCTGTATTTTTTCCACTACTAGTATCTAAACAAAGATGTCAGAATCACACTTAAATATGCTGGTGTCACAAGACTTTTGTTATGGTCGAGCACAGGTGTATAAACTCATGGTCCCAGGTTTCTCTCAGACCCACACAGTAGGACTCCAGCCCTCAGTTTTGTGTGTTCAAATTGTTTGATCTTTAAAAATGTTTATTTATGTGACCATTATTTTCCCCCATATAAACTTCCTTTTCTTGTATATTCTATCATCATAAAAATTAGCCTTTCTTAGAACAAATACACGTTCAGATGGGTGAATTAGGTATTATTGCACTTTCCTATTCTCAATAAAGCATAACAATGCAAGCAAATTAAGGAGAAAGTATTTTAATAATAATGAGTTCAGCTACAGCAGTTATTAGAATATCTTCAACTGTAGTGGTAACACTATTTTCTATGCATGGTGGTTTTTTTTGGTTTTTTTTTGTTTTTTTTTGTTTTTTTTTAAAGTCATTACAGAAAGCATAAAGCATTTGCGGTAGTAGCAAGGACACTTAACTTTACCTTAATCTACTGGTTGACAGATCACCTGTCATCTGCTGGTGCTGACTAGTTACTAATGGCTGAATGCAGCTATGTTTCAACACAGCTAGAAGTTCAAGCTTTCTCTTCTGATACTTCAGTTGAAGGGGAGGGGAGAAGTCTTATAATTGACCTAATCTGTACCACCCTAAATAATTACATAGTTTGAATTATATATTTTCTTAAAATGCCAAAAAAAAATAGAAGGAAAAAATGAAAGCACCATAGAGGTGCTACTGAAGTCACCAATAGTGTTCCTGTGCTGTTTGCTTAGACTCAGTTAGTTCAATACATTCTCCTTCAAATTACTTTTCTGTTCAGTTAGGCTCTTCCAAGCTCAGAAAATAATCTACTTTTAGCTGATGTTTGCAATTTAAATGTATGATTTGGTAACTGTTATGTTTGGGACTTTTTTATGTGCGTGTCAGGTAAATAGACTCATTGGCTGTATGTGATACTTTCTTAAATAAGGATCAGGAGGAAAGGGTGTCAAGTGCAGAGGAAAAAGTAATATGAAAAGTCACAACTTCAGTTATGGATAAAGGTTATATTGAAAAATGCAATACCGATGATTTATTTTTAACTACTTGATCCCACTTGGTCAATCTTTCTCCAGACACTTCAGTTATTACTGCAATGCAAACAGTAAGTCATTCAGCTTCTCTTAGTTCTCTTTACGCCTGTCAGACACATTTCTATACAGACTCTTTTGGCAGCAGCAGTGATGAAAAACATTTATCGACTGCAGTCATAGCAATCTAAATAGATATAAATCTTTCCCTAACACCATGTAATAGGAATTTGTGGGTTTTATCTCCGAAGCAAATCTACTTAAAGAATTTTTCCTACCATAGGTTTTAATGTTTGGTTCTATCTAGAGTGTTTTTGTTAACTTTTGGAATACTTAGAGAAGACAGGAAGGTGGTTTCCTGTAACTCAACGTTTGTTTGAACATATATATTTCTATTTTGGAGTTGTTTCTTGAAATTAATGTATAGAATTTTGTCCTTTTTCTGTCAGTAAAAACAATCAGTTACTGTTTTCTGTAAACATGGTATAAAAGAACCCTGAAATAATGTTGGTTGTTTTTTTTTTCCTTCATTCCAGTGCATGACCCATCTCATGTTCTGATTCATTTTTCTTCTTTCCAGGTTATCCATAGGACTGCTTCAACTAGTTCCAGTTATTCTGAGAACTGTGCAATAAAACTCAAGTTGCTAAAACAAGTGGACAATTAGTTTTAATGAGGAAGTCCTTGGTATTGTGGTCTCTATTCTGCTACTTGTATCTTTATTTTGTCTGAAATGGTAATTGGATAAAATAGATAATTCTGTTAGGAGAAGGTGTCAGTCAGTAGAACAGTGGATGGATGCCTTTGTCGCATACTGTGGAGTTATTTACTGTCCCCCTCCTCCCTGCCCTGCGTTCCTTGTAACCCTAAGACATTGTGTCATTGTACAGATAAGCATTGCAGGGTTCAACAGGGGACAGAACATTCTAGATTGTGATTATTAGCACATGCTTTTAGGAGGTGAGAGAGGAGGGTGGAGAGCACAGAGATAGCACAAGGTTCTTCATCACTTGTTAAGGCTCTTCAGTTACCTTTTTACCAGATCCAGGCTGGGAAGAAAGAAGAAAACGTGGGCCATGTATTACATATGAGCGGCAGGGAAGGGTATAGTTTTTGTGTTGCTTCAGTTTCTCCTTGTGTGTGTGATCTTGGATGTTACAGGTCGTCTGCTGCTCATCCTACTCTGTAATCTTGCACCTATATCTGTACGTTGACTGATGTTTTCCACCAAAAAAAAACCTTTCCTACCAAACCTCTACACTATTAATACCATTATTTGTTTTGAAGTGATGCAAAAACTGAAATGCTTCCTTGTACTCCATCTTTACCCAAGCGATCTCTGAAGGCTTCTCTAAGCACTCTTCCCACCATCTACTTAGTTCTCCTTCTGCAGATTGTTCTTGGTGGTATGTATTGTGTTTTGGAAGCCCTGGGCTTATGGTACACACAAGTGTGCAGCTGCTTGGTAGGACTTAATGGCGAGTATCAGCCAAACTTGATCAATATTCTGTTGAGAAATTTCCGATTTATCATAAAACTGTGGAATTTTGGGGCATTTGTGAGCAGGAATTTTGGTTTTGATAGTAATATCCCAGCATTACATTGCAGGTAAAATAAGCAACCTGAAGAAAACTGAAAATGACAAGTATCCTAGTAGTCATAGTTCACTTGAGTTATAAATGACTTCCCCCCCCCCCCCCCCATTGTCATGTAGTCTAGTATAATGTGACACACATTCATGAAGAGTTTTCTTTGACTTCCTGGGCCAGAGTGTGTTGGGTGTAAAGTGATACAGTGGGATTTAATTTAAAAAGTCCTTGCTAGTTCTTACCCATTGAGATTCTGCATGGCACCTCAGTGAATTTTTATTTCACTAAGTAGCTTTTAGAATCTGATGTGAAGTGGTTTCTTTCAGTCTTAGGCTTCAGCAGTACACCTAGTTCTCAAAAAATAAACAGCATGCAAAGAATCAGTAAGCTAAAGAATTCAGGAATGCAGGAAGAGAATATTATGGCTGCAGAAACAAGCACTCAGAATGAAGAAAATATCCAAGTTGTGGCAACCTGTGCATTTTTAACTTGTTTACTTTTTCCTCTCCTTCCATGTGTATGCTATTTCATAGATTATTTTTTTTTCCCAACTGGCCATAAACTTTTTTCATTTTGTGGGATGTATGATGTGCAAAATGTTATTTTTTTTTTTCCTTACAATATCCCTAGTACATTTTTGTATGCTAATTAAACTATATCTAATGCAAAATTATTCACTTCTCTGTGGGCTTTTAAGGTAGATGTCAGTGAAGCACCTTTGTGCTTCAAGAAGTTCATTAATTTATTTTCACGATATCTCTTGATGTACTACCACCATTAAACATTTGGATAACAGACACAAAGGAGGAAAACCAGTATCAGAATTTTTAACATATTTAACATTGTATAGGTGTACTGTCAGATTCAACTGTGATGACAGGAACATTCTGCAATGAGGTCTTTACTTTGTTATTAGACAGCACTCGTAAGCTGGCTGTCACACATTCTAGATGATTACGGTTCACATGGAATACCTCATATAATTATAATATTCTTCTGTGGAAAGGGATACGCCTGTCGTCTTGGTGAAACAAGACAATTAAATAAGGTTATTCACAAACACTGCAGCCCTGTCATGGTTTTGCTTAGGCTTCTCTTTACTGTTTTGTATCGCTTGCATTCCTTGATGATTTTAAATTAAGTAATATTCATAGGCTGCCTCATGATCTATGTACCCCCTTACTGGCTTGGTATTAATAATTGTTTTTCTCAGATTGCCATGTCAGTGCCATACTTCAGAATCAAGAAATAAGTAGATGTTTTTTAGTAGCATTTATCTCCAGTGGTATATATGCTAGAGATCAGAAATATCTCTGCTTTTAGAATTGTTCTGGATGTTCCCATGGCACATATGGTCTTGTAAGTCAGTCAGTAGTTAGCTAATGTGTTCTAGAAACATGAAGTTAATCATGCAGATGGGCATTTAGGAACTCAGCGTATTCTCTGCTCTACGGGTTGATGATGATTTTCCTTAGGACTAATTAGTAGGGTTATTAAACCAAACAATTAAATTCTCTACTAACAGTACAGCTGTCTAATTAATGAATCTATTAATTAATCGGTAGGTCTACAGATGTCTACTGAGATACTGTCCCTTGAGCAGCAACATTGGTTGTCGAATTTTTCTAAACCAAGAGCTAGAATCTTTAATTTGTTTGGTTTTGTATTAAATAGGAGCTGAATTTATTAAAGTAGAAGTTGTATCTTTTTCTCTTTTCCTCTGAGTAAAAATCTATTTTGAATTATCACTGCCCATTCAGCCACCTGCCATATTTGTAAATAGATAATGTGTGATTAAAATCTAAAGAGTTGTTATTCAAATGCCTCCTTTTCAGGGACCCAGAAAAAGCTTTTGCAAAAATGTTACCATATAAACATGCAAATAGCTTAATTGCTTTCAATTTCAAAACCTACTTACCTTGTCCCAGTAAGTCATGTTCTTAGCACAATACTTCTGCTGCTGAACTCTTGCATCGCTTGGATGTGTTTGCTGTTTTCCTTACTGCTGAGTGGGAACATACTTGCTGAGTCCAAGGTCACCATTTTGTTCAAAACTTTTGGGTAATAAGCCACTACTGAAGATCTAGGGAACCTGCTTTCTGCCCTCCTGCATGCTCATCTCTTCCCTCTTTCAAATTATACATGGGCAAGGATGGGGAAAGTTGTTATGCCTGCTTTCACCTGGAGATGAAGTGTTGTCCTTCGCTTTTGGGACAGGGAGACCAACCTGTGTGAAAGTCATGTGTGCTGTATCGTTCCCAGTGGTGTGTTTTTCTCTGTGATGTGCTGCCTTGCAGTGTGGCTTGAAAACAGGCAGTCGTCTGGGTCAAGTCTGGCAAAGTCATTCTGTCTGGATTAATTTGACTGATATTGTTTATCCCACGGGAATGGAAAGTGCTTTGGCCACACACTATGCATATCTTTACGTGCATGGGTTTGACAAAACAAAGTTTCTCTGCCTGCAGAAATAGATGGAGTATGCTGCACGTGTTTGTGCTGGTCTGCGTGGTTTGTAATTTCTTTTGAAAAAGTGGGGTTTCCAAAATTAAATATTATATCTTGGTGTTTAGATTCTTTTGTTTCAGGACTAAAACAGTTCTCAGTTTATTCAGTAATGAAACCTTAATCATCTAAAAGTAATGAAACTGGTGATCATGCTTCCCTCTCTGTTCTGTGGAAGCCAAGGTATAAATTACCTCATCAGTTCTAATTGTCATACAGCAGGCTAGAATGTGACTGCTAAGCTGCCATGACTGCATTTTTTCTAGGACGTATTTTATTTCTCATATTTCTCCTTTCTCTTAAAATTCCCTCCCTCTTCATTTATCAGGCAAGGAGCTAAGGAGGCGGAACTTAAGCCTCAAGAAAACTGTATTCATTTTAATTAAAATCCTAGAATGCAATCCACACCTCTTATGTTCCTGTGTTGGTGTGCATGAGACTCCAAAACTTGCCAGCCCACAGCTGCCAGTGTTGCTGTATTATTGGAACATATGCAGAGTTGGCTGGTTTTCCAAGTGCCGAGCGTCCTTGCTGATGAAGGTGCTATACTGGGAAGGGACGGTGTCAGAGGAGCCGAGGGCATATGTTCTCCATTGGAGTTTGTCCATAGTGACATTTTGCTGGAGGCTGGTGCTGTTTGGGAAGGTAGTTTTACTGAGGTGACAGGCTGGGTTTTGCCAGCTGGCATCAAACTCATGCAAACTGTTGGCAATAAGAAACAACCACTTTGAATAAAACTTTGTAGGAGCTCAGACCTGAGTGAAATTTGCTTTACTCAGGAAACATCTTGTTCAAGTTCCTTCAACTTCTGTCCATCTAATTTAGTGTTAACACTGATATTTCAGGGAGCTTTGAGATTACATTGGCTCACTTTCCAGCTGAGTTCTAGGAACTGAAGACTGAGCAGGGGTATAATTCTGTGTCTAGCTATAGACTGAGCTAGAGATAACTGCTAAGTGTTTATTGTCTGGACGATGTTGTGCAGAAACCTACAGCTACACTATATCAATGGCTGTCTGCATGTGGCTAACCAAGCAAAGAGGACTAACTGGAAAATGGAAAGAATGCTGAACAACTGAGGAAATAAATCCTGAATCTATTAAAGGAAGAAAATAGAAAACCTAGCTTCATAAAACTCTTCTGAATTAGGAGAAGCCTCAAAGTGCTTCAAGGGCAAAAGCTTTATTTAGCTCATCTTAAAATTTTTTTAGTATTCCTGTTCCTCTAAATTCTTTCACTGGGATTTTAAAAAATAATCTGAATTATCATTAATTGAAAACCTTTCTGGGGCAGCTGAACAGGTAGTATTGAGGATTTTTTTTTTCTTGTAATTTCTGTAGTATGTTTACATTCCAAGAACTCTGAAAATAATTCCTTGATATTTTTTAATAAGTGTTTTAAACGGAAAAAAAACTCCTCCCCGCAAAAATAAAAACCAATCCAACAACAAAACCTTAACTGTGCCAGCAAGCATTTAATAGAAAAGAGTAAACCCCCCCTAAAAGAAATTACAGTGCTGTTGGAGAGCTATGTATAGTCGCATCTTAAATATTTTGACTAAAGAATCTTTGGAATCTGGCTAATGAGAAAGTGTAAAACAGTTTCTGTGTGTCTCACACAACCACATCCCCCATTGCCCTCCTTTTCTTTTTGTTTTTATCCTCATCCTAAGTGCAATTCATTACCTAGTTTTAGAATTTTACAGTCACTTGCTATCGTATTAGTCCTTGTATGTTCTGTGGATTTAAGACAATAGTGGTAAGAATTGTTTGAGTAATAAAGTGAAATGAGCAGAACTCACTGTCTGCCTACTTTTATCTTGACTTTCCACTGTGTTGTAGAGGGTTTAACTCTGTGGTTTACTAGTTACTGGTGATCTGGGAAGTGCATGGCAAGTATTTGATCATTAGAGAGCTAGCTAATTGTATGGTTTTAACTGTTGTCTTAATTTTCAATTTTAAAATTACATTAAAAGGAAGACAAAACCACGTTGCCAATATTGCTCTCTTATGTAAGCAATTTATGTAGTCATTGAAAAGATATTATATGACTTGTGAATGGAAAAGGAAAGTTGTCCATGCCTGTGAAAGGAAGGATACATGTTTAAGAAATATAAGACTATGTTAAGACATAGTCTGTAATATAAAAGCATTTGAGAAATCCTGCTATCCAACCTCAGCCTCAATATTCTCACAGATTCAAATTCAAGAATAACCAGTGCAGTCTAGAAACCTGGGTCTGGAAGTTTTCAGAGGCAGAATTAAGATGTGCCAGAGTTCTGTGGATCTACGCGACAGTTTGGAGCATGTCATTGTATTTTGTGCCTTTCAAAGTGTTTCCTGGCAGTGAAATAAAAAGGCCCATTTTTGAGTCTTGACTCTATTAATATCTTGATTTCCCTTTTTTTGTGTCCCAACCAGAGCTGTATTTATAGTATTTACTCCAGCCTCTTTAGCCTACATACAAAAAAAGCACTACAAGACTATATTATTCTGCATCTTAAACTAGCACTAATAAAGACTACTTTAATTATTAAAGAACCTTTAAAGATTCTTTAATAAGAACTTTTCCACATCTTGTTTATATCTATTCTCTGTTATAGATTTCCTCATTAAGTGCTGGAGAAATATGGTTTTATGATCTCCACAACTTAATGAGGATCTTCCTTCTAGGATGGACAAAGTAGGTAATTTGTTACAAGAAGCTTCACTTTTGGCTGG
Organism: Ardeotis arabs; assembly: GCA_011801015.1. Taxonomy (NCBI): domain Eukaryota; kingdom Metazoa; phylum Chordata; class Aves; order Otidiformes; family Otididae; genus Ardeotis; species Ardeotis arabs. The sequence continues at coordinate 3,599 of JAAGAY010028867.1, read as the reverse complement.
GATTGAGAAGTCCCTGAAGAGCATAGATTAAAAGCTACCTCAAAGGTGAGATTATTTCAAGAAATCATAGTCTTTACCTCCCTGTCGAACTCTTCTACATGCTTGAGTTTCTCACCACCCAGCTCTGTTTCATTCCTTTGATGGCACCTATTTGTAGTGTTTAGAGAAACTTTTACTTTGTCAGAGTGGTCTTAAGTACAGTAGATTTTTACTATGCAAATAACAAGATCCTTTTGAAAGCTGGGAGAGTGTGATGTGCCAGCCAACTTTCCAAGCCAGGTATACATAAATTCCAAAACAGATTTCACAGAAATTGATTTGTACCTGTTGGTCTCATTTCTTCAGAGAGTAGGACAGCATGAGGGCTACACTATGCTTGGCAAAGACAAGTTTTTGAAGGTAAATTAGTTTGAACCGTCTGGGTTTTTTTTTGATGGCTTTGGTAAGGATCCTTGAAATATGAGTAGCTTTTTTATTATTATGATTTTTAAATTTTTTTTTTTTGTTCTTCCAGCCTACCTAAACACAGCTCCTGGAATGTCAAGTCAATTTTGAAGGAAAGCAGAAGGGCCTCTTAGTTTCCTCTTTAGGCAGACTTTCTCAGCATAGGGTGTGTGATACTTCAGCATTTTCAATAAACATGCTGTGTCAGGCATACTTGATCAAAGGTAGCCTTCCACTTCTGATTAGGGCAGGTGTGCTTAGAGCCTGCCTTTTCAGAAGTGCTGAGCATCTACAAAGCTCTGAGTCACTTGGATTTGCAAAGACTCAGCGTCTTTGGAAGTCACACCACTAGCCATGACAAAATTGGAGTGTCCAATTAGGTGATCTCATTATAAGTCCAGTTAAATTATAGATGTTTGTATACTTACAGATGCAGGTAATCATGCGAATGCTTACCTCCATTGAAATCAATAAATGTTAAGTTACTCAGTGCTTTTGAAAATCCCATTAGGCACTGTGACAGCTGAATAACTTTAGAAATCTTATGTATGGGAACATTATTTTATATGTATGCCATCCATTTTGTTAGGAGACTGTGCAAGAAAGCTGAGCTTTTTAGAGGGAGTAAAAGGAATTAAATGCCCAGTCAATGGGGCATTCAGTGGCTAAATGTCATAAGCTGCTTTAAAGCCCCAGATTGCCGCCTCTGCTTCCAGAGGTTTATGGCCCATATGTGGGAAGAGAACAACTTGGCGTATGGCAACACTGAAGCTCAGCAGAATGTTTATAATATTCAATGCTTTGTTGCCCTTGGCAGAGAAATCTAAACATTGACCCACTGCCATGCTTTCTAACCACTGTTAGCCAAATTCTCTTCTCAGACACGTTCATACAATGCCATTAAGTTCAGTGGACGGAACCTAATAAGCATCAAAAGGAGTGATATCTGGAAAAGCAGAAATACTTTACAGTTGATTATTTTTTTAGTATCAACTTATTTCACTGGATTTTTTTTTTCTCCTGATCTCTGTGAAATATAGTAAAATAGTATTTTCTATCTTGAACAGCTTGTGTGTAAGAAAGGGTTATAATCTCTTATGAAGGGAGGGGGGAGTTATGAATGATAATCAGAAAGCCTGCATGGTAGAATTCCAGTTATACCTTATTTCAAAGGTATGCCTAGAAGCCTTCAGGAATGTATTACCGATAGTACGCTTTGTAAGCTTTAAAAAAAAAATAAAAAAATTCAAGATACCACTTGGCTATCAGCTTCCCTGTGAACTTTTCCAAATGCCAGCTACAGATAACAGTAAGAAATGTTTGGGATTTTTTTTCTCAGATGTTATCAGAAAAGTCAAATTACCTCTTAATTGCACTTTATTGAAACAAAGAGTATATAGAAAAGGATTAAAAATTCTAATTGAAGTTTTCTTCAGTTGTGTTTGTTGTCTTGCTTTACCTTGACTAGTCTAGACAGTTTTTGAAAATACATTTTTAAGATCTTAAAATGTTAAGAGACCTTTATAATGAAAATTTTACAATATGGCCAGTGAATCCATTTAGAAAAACAATAAGAAAAGTGTTCATGAAATACATTTACTTGGTTGAACTTTTGAATAGAGAAACTGCTACAATTAAGGCTTTAGTAACAGTTTTATATAGTCTGAATATATTTATGGTCTCATTTTGTGATAAGAGTAGCAATCAAGCTATATGTTTGGTTTTTTTTACCTAAAAAGCATGTGGTGAAATGCAGCTAAATTAGTGTGTGTTTGCTGCAATGCTATTTCCTTTTCTTGGGCCAGGGGGCAAGTGAGGAGAGAGGTAGGTTTGGGGGCTTCAAGGGGAATGCTTTTCTGATAGGGATGGATGTGTTTTTATTGGGACAAATCTTGAGAATGGACGCTTAGCAGAGCTTTGGGCTTTCACATTTTTCAGTTTCATTTCTGGAGATAATGATCTGGGTCAAAAAATATTGTACGTTCTTAGTGATGATAACATTTAATAGTGCTGCAAACTGACCTCTCTGAATGGATGGTTCTGCACAACTCCTCCATGTTGCATGACATTATAATTTAATGTGTAATAATCCTCAGTAAATCCCTGTAGTTTTTTCTCAATGTGGCATGTATTTGGAGGTATGGTAATTTGCCATTGTTTGACTTGAGACAATTTTGTACCTCACCAGAATAACCTATGGGAGCCAAGACATAATATTCTTGATGGTGCTGAGCACTACATCTGTATACAAGTGTGTTTTAAATTTTCGATTATAGTTGAAATTTTTATTTTTAGTATTTTTTTTAAAGTTTTGTACAAAATGGTTGCACAGTTTCTGGAAATAAGTGTTTTACATTTAAAGTAATTCCAGCAGCTTTTTAAATTTACTTTATCTACAAAGTTCCATAATTGGGAGCACAGCCTTGAAATTTAGGAGCAGGTGGCCTTTTTGTCAGGAGTATGTCTTTCATTATTCATTTGCCAAATTATAAACTTTTAAAGTCTACTTGCACGGACTGAATAGAGACAAAAGGGAGATGTTGAAAAAGGCTAATATTTTCTGTAGTTAATGGCAACAAGTTCTTCCAGGGCTGATTCAAAAGATCAAAGTTAAGTTCCTGCTGAGTTGGTCTCTCCTTTCATTAGTTCTGGAGGAAGTCAAGGGAGAGAAAACTCAGTGGACTGAATTTAGCCCTGGTGGATACTCCTTTTTAAGGTTTTCTGAATTCTCTGAAGTTGGATGTGAGCGTTTTGCTGCACCTTTTCGTTCTGCTGGTGCTGACCAGTCTGTGCACACATCAGCCTCCCTGAGATACTTAACGTGCTTTAGCCTGAAGCTACATCATTGAAGTTGGATTCATTTTACTGCAATTGCTGCTCCTGCCTGAAGAAGTAGCACTGAAACTGAAATCATAGCCACTATCTTGCTGTGCTCTTGGTGAACCCTGTGCTGGCCCTGAGGCAATGCTGAGGAAGAATCTGTCAGACAGGAGAATGCAAAGCAAGAGGGAAGGAGCAGGGCTGAAGCATTGCAGTGGCAGTGGAACAACAGCAGTGGGAGGAAAACGAAATATAACGCTGGTAGTTCGTATCCTTTTGTGACACAGGGGAAGATGGAGATTGGAGCAAAACCAAAACAAAACTCCAGCAAACAT